>JAGDYQ010000049.1:510712-550712 GCA_021962125.1 Bulinus truncatus | reverse complement strand
TTCATTCAACCCAACCAACCAAGCTACAAGCCTAATTACAAATAAAGCTACCAACTACCTATAATCTAGCTACCTACCTACCTATCCACACACCTGTCTAACAAGTTTAAGCCTATGTTTTAATTAAAACATAATCAAAAACCAAATACTAAATGAATATTAATTAAAACAACACCCACTATAACACTCTATAAGTAGCGTCGTATTCTGTATATAAATCAATATTCAAGTCTTTAACTGTGATGGTCACCCCAGTTTCTTCTGGGTTTAATTCTATGTTGCTATCTAGGTTTATAACATCAGAATTCTGAATGCTGTGAATAATAAGTAAAAAAAAAACAAGTAAGTTAAGTTATGATTTCCATCAGGTGTACACATAGTTCACGTAAGTGATATACCGTGCTATTTATAACTTGTTTTAAGAGCTAATCTAAGTTATACATAAGCTATTCATAGCTTGTTTACAGAGCTAATTTAACATTATACATTTATCTATTTATGGCTTGTTTACAAGAACTTACGTAAGTGATACAGTTATAATCTATTTAGTTTTCTTTTAACAATAAACTAAACATATAAACATATTAAAAAAAAACAATAACCCAACGATTTAAAACAAACAAAACAAAATTAGCATAAGACAACTGAATGTAAATAAAATGTAACATTACTTCTTCAGGGTATATTCTAAATTATTTGTCTCCCCAGACAGATCAGGGATTCTCAGGTTCTGTAGAAGATTCGATAGGACCCCCTGTACGAGCCTGTTGGCTAGAGAAACATTATAGTTAATAGTGAAACACAGAATACGTTGTTCATGATTTGTGTTTTTGTATTTGGAAAACTAAATCACAAACAGATCAACACGAATAACCAGGTCGTGCTGGCACATGAAAACCCTTGGCGAGCAGCAGTGGTAAGAAAATTAACGAGACATCATTTCGGAAGATCAATGGACGCCATATATTAAACATGATTAAATTATTACATTTATGTCATGTAAATGTACTATTTCAATTCAAAGGGCATTTGATAAGTTATTTTAAAAAAATGCTTATTAGAGCGTTTCAATTTCTTTCCAACCCAAAAGTTCCCCTGTCAATACTCGTCAGGTTGTCATACTTGTAAGATACAAACCTAATATCGAATCCTTTATCCTAATTCAGTGATGGTACAATTAAAAAAAGAAATGACCAAAAATATTTTTATGAAAATTGAATGAGCAATTATAAAAGAACACAACTAAATAAATAACAAAATACTGAGTATTAAAAGTACGATATGTCTAACACGTCAAACAGATCAACAAGATCTAACACATCAAACAGATCAACAAGATCTAACACGTCAAACAGATCAACAAGATCTAACACGTCAAACAGATCAACAAGATCTAACACGTCAAACAGATCAACAAGATCTAACACGTCAAACAGATCAACAAGATCTAACACGTCAAACAGATCAACAAGATCTAACACATCAAACAGATCATACAGATTAAACAGATCACACAGTTAACCTCTTTTGTTTTTAACAATGGGCATATATAAACATGTATGCTTTGTCTGCCCCTACCAGTGGCGCAACCAGCAAAAAATGCTGGGGAGGGGGGGGCTCACATTATGAAACAAGCAATTAAGCCTGTTCCATTCTGGACACAGGACGTGTTAGCGCATTATCGTGTTATGTACCAGTACGTATGTTAGCTTTGAGTAAATATTTGTAAATTTTGGAAATGTTTATAAATTCAATTGTGTAATGCATATATCTGTAGGAAAAATATTAAAAAGACGTTTCTTTATATTTGAAAATAATTTATTTTCTCTTAAATCTAACTACAAGTGGTTTGTGGTCACTGAAATAGGACTCATAATTGAAAACATTCGAAATTGTAGTCATTTGATCGTCCGAAAACTCCGAAAATTGTTGCATAGCTCTGATACTTTCATTTAAACTCAGAACACAAGCTTACTATTTCATTTGATGAGTTTCTTAATAAATAAAATTAAATATGTATGGCGAATAGGTCACAATCTTGTCCAAATCAAGGGAAATTACTGGTACTAAATATAGTACACAGTAACGGAATTCGGCACCAATTTTAGACCACTTTCCGAAAAGATATAGCTCTGATACTTTCAGTATTGCTCACAACCCAATGACAATGCAATATTCTTACCATTTCATTATGATTTGACGAGTTTCTTAAGTATTTTTCGAAAATAAAATTATTGTGACTGAAGAAAAAATACTCTACTGCGCAGAACACGTGTGACGTCAATCTTGGTGAAACTACGTGCTGCAGTATTTCGCACCAAATGAATGGGTTATTGAACGTATAAGGTGTAGAATGGGGCCAAGAAAATGACATAATTATTAATATAGCTTATATAGTAAAAAACGGTAAAAACAATGCTGTCCAGCCCTCAGAGGTCAGATCGCGAAACGGACAAAAGTCATTCCTTGGCAGGCCAAGACCTACAAAATGATATATACATCATGGGTCTAGGACTTATGGTTGTTGAGATCTAGGGTGATGACAGACAGACAAAACGGGGACAATAGTTTGACTGTCTTTTTTGTAACTTTAAAACATTAAAGTTGTATTGATGATTTGGCCTGGGGGGCCGGCTCAAGCCCCCCTGCCTCGCCCCCTGGTTGCGCCACTGGCCCCTACCCCAACCCGCATTCTACAGTACGCTGAGAGTCAAAACTCTGTTAATACAGATGTCTAATGCAGTGATTCTCAAACTGTCGCCACTCGCTACCCACTTTAGGGACAAATTCGGTTTCTGCGACCCATTTATAAAGAAAGAAAAAGGGAAGAAATGAAAGATAGGTTTCGTTGAAGTGTTAATACTCTCGATTAAGTAATTATAAATATTTTTGACTCTCCACTTTCAACCAGCTCGCTACCATGACTTTGAGATCCACTGATCTATAGCACTGACGCCCCACCTCCATCCGGCGCCCAGTAGTGTAAGTTTTTTTGATGACTTGACACAATGGGACAGATGGTGTCCCAATTGGTTTTTTTTAACGTAGCTATAAATAGATATGACTTTCTCGTGGAAGTTGATGTTGTAACAAATTTTGATTTTTTTTTGCATTCGGAAAAAATTCTGAAAGTTACTAAATATTTTTAGTTAAACTTAATTAGTAAGTAACCAAAAATTTTAGTTAAACTACACCATAGATATAAAGAAACTACACTTTAACTCAACTTTTTCACATAGTTAAGATATGCTTGAAAGTAAAAAAAAAAATGCCAGTTAGAACAAATTTTAGTGCACCATTCAAAAACTAACGTTTAGAGCGCCGATCAGGTGCACATTTTTTATACTGAAAAACGTAAAACCATATAATCATGCGCCATTTCGTTTTAACATTTCTATGTTCTATTTATAATCGGGTGCACATGAATATAGTTAGATCACACAAATCTAGATCTTACCATAACTTACACCGACCTTAGTCAATCTCATCTTCATCCCTGGAAGTACACCTACACATGAGCAGACTGCACAAACAGCTATTAATACACAGATTTGCTGCAGTCGCCCCATTGCTGTCTCTGAAACAAGAGCAACTTGTCATAAGACAACTCTGTCACTGTTGATATATATAAAAAGTTAATTCCCTTTATACCTCGAGGGCCTTCGCAGCGGACGAAGTGTAGAATTCATGTGTTTCTGTAGCCACGGAATATATAAAGGGATTATGTGGTTTACACAACGCCAACAACTTCCCCAACTTAAGTCAGGCACCCATTTAAATGTAGGTGGACTTGTTGGACTTTAGCCATCACCTGGAAAAATTCCCGCGGCTCTCACCGTGTATCGAACCCAAGACTCTCAGGTGGACGGTCGGGCATCTACACCACTAGGCCACACTTTTAATAAACTGAACTATTTATAACTCCTCATTTGTTTAAAATTCTTCAGCTTTTAAAATTTAGAGATCTTTGAGAACTAAAGGCGAAATGACATTTCAGGACCCTTATGACATGTTACATAGAAATGTTCACTTATAAGAAGCTCCATTGGAATGGAGGAGGGGGGGTGGCTCTGGCTCAGGGTCAGTTTTGTAGCGACATTCCACCATCACCGATGTAGTCAAGATTTCAAAATACCTACTGAGCCACTACAACTTTGTCCGTGCTATTAATGATAACGTGACTCTCACCGACCAATCGACTCATTTCATCATTACGATTCAGACTCTCAGTATTTTCGAAATCAGACTTCATAGTTTCTGTAAAATAGTAACTGAATACCAAATATTTCATAACAGCTTCTTGTTGTTGTTTTCATAATGATCAGTGGTCAGTGACCAGTGGTCAGTGGTCAGTGATCTCTAGTTATACGTTTAGACTTTAATATCCATCTTGACATTTCGTTTCAAAGAAGCAATGAAACTGTTACAAAATATTAACCACAACGTGTGCAATGAATTTTAACTATTAGAGCTTAAAAATATTTGAATACAATTTGGAACTCTTTAACCGTTCATTGGCTTCATGATATCCTTACTGAGGGAGAAATTTTTTGAGATATTATCTAATGCCCTTTGTCACACAAGTCACATTCATGACAGTGATGGAGAGACAAATAGAGAGATAGAGAGAGAGAGAGAGAGAGAGAGAGAGAGAGAGAGGGAGACATAAAGACAGCGAAAAATGCCTCTCCATTCCACTGTGCCAAACTGTGGTACATGGGTGAAAATGCCGCCCCTTATTGGTGGCTTATTTCCACCCCCTCCGTCCCTCCCTAGTTACGCCATTGAGAAGGTTATTTGCCTGAACTAGTCCATACTGTTGTTGAACGCCCAATGCTCTCGCCTAGTCTATACTGTTGTTGAACGCCCAATGCTCTCGCCTAGTCCATACTGTTGTTGAACGCCCAATGCTCTCGCCTAGTCCATACTGTTGTTGAACGCCCAATGCTCTCGCCTAGTCCATACTGTTGTTGAACGCCCAATACTCTCGCCTAGTCCATACTGTTGTTGAACGCCCAATGCTCTCGCCTAGTCCATACTGTTGTTGAACGCCCAATGCTCTCGCCTAGTCCATACTGTTGTTGAACGCCCAATGCTCTCGCCTAGTCCATACTGTTGTTGAACGCCCAATGCTCTCGCCTAGTCCATACTGTTGTTGAAAGCCCAATGCTCTCGCCTAGTCCATACTGTTGTTGAACGCCCAATGCTCTCGCCTAGTCCATACTGTTGTTGAACGCCCAATGCTCTCGCTGGTAATGTGATGCTGGCCTGTGACGTCATCTACTGAAAGCATTGCACGAAGGAAGATATGACGACCATTATTACACTAACGGCGGTAAACGGAATTTTTTAAATTGCCCCCATCCTTTCTGTGGCCAGTACCAGTAACCAAAGAACAAACAACTACAACACAACAAGTCAATAAGAAACATGAATGTACACAATTACTTAAAAAAATATAATAGCTTACATTCCAATGTTTTCTGACTGCCACTACCTGATACAGAAATACAAGTGTTTGATTTAAAAGTCAGTTCTTTCTGTATCCACAGAAGATTTAATGTCAACTGTACATTGGCTGACTGTTGGCTGGCTGAAAGGGGGGAGGGGCATAGACATTCAACCGCAATTATATAATTCATCGTGTTTTTACTCCACCTGACTAGACTTACCTGTGAATGTTCATTAATAGAATGCGACACCTTATAATTATCACCGCAGCTGGATATATTGTTCTATCACGGAGTTGACAGTTCTTTTATTAAGCACATAGAGGCTACATTTAAGGTTATTTTTGTGTTTGCTGACAGCAACAGTTATTGTTTCCTGTTGATAATAATATGATGTTTGTAAGTACGAGAAGTAAATCACTACTATAGTCATATACTATGATGGTGGTAAACTTATGTCGAATTTATTACTTCAGCCATGTATCATTTTGGTTGTTAACTTGATATCTTTCTTATTCACTCATCTTGCAAAAGAATATCATCGTTGTAAGCTTAAAAAAAATGAATTTATTTTAACATCAGTGGACATCGCAGCTCGCTAAGTTTTGCGCCATCTTACATTATTTTTTCAGTGAAATCAGGACTCATGAAGAAAAGGCGAAACCATTTCTGGTACGTCTGGGATTTATCAAAAGTACTCAGGCAGTTTGAGTTCCTTATTCAGAATGTTTTTCTTTTAATATCCTGTATCACGTCACAGCATTACGTTTACCTGTCAACGTTATTCTCTTTCAAAAGTAACGCACTAGTTTAAATATATTATTACTCTTCAAAGTGTTTAACTAAATCAGATTTTTTTTGGTTATAAAAATATGACATGACAAACTAATGTCCAAGCTAATTAAATATTGTTACAAATGTATAGATTCAAAAGTAAGATATTTGAGAATACTCATCTTAAATTCATTTCTTTTAATATTCTAGGTAAAAAAGAAAGTTGTCTTTCATAGAAAACGGAGAAAAAAGGCAATATATATATATATATATATATATATATATATATATATAAAGAGAGAGAGAGCAAGAGAGAGAGAGAGAGAGAGAGAGAGAGAGAGACAGAGAGCGAGATATAGATATATATATATAGAGAGAGTTAGACAGCGATAGATGATAGATAGAGAGCGAGAGATAGACAGCGATAAAAGAAAGATAAAGAGCGAGAGATATAGATAGAGAATGTAAACAACAGACGATCAATATTTTGAACTGGATATTTATCAGTTTCATCACAGTTTAATTAACTAAATAATGGATTTGTTGAACACAGAATAGGGGCCAAGATAATTAACAACATGGCCTCGAATGACCATGTAGCATTGAAAATGAAAAGCACAGACAGATACACACACACATATACATACGAGAGAGAGAGAGAGAGAGAGAGAGAGAGAGAGAGATAGAAATATATATATATACTAGCTGTACCCTGCAAAACATTTGCATAGAGTTATATCCCCTTAGGCTTGATCGACAGGCTAGGTTATTTTTGGTTTCGGGCAGATCCGATTTTTTTCATGGTTGTATTTTAAACTGGAATACTGTTGTATTAATTCTTTACTTTCGATTTAACGCACACTGGAAATGAGAATTATATATATATATATATATATATATATATATATATATATATATAGAGAGAGAGAGAGAGAGAGAGAGAGAGACATAAAGACAGAGAGTATGTGAACATATTTACTTAAGTGGAACATACTTGTTTTTAATTCTTTCATAAGTCAATTTGAATAACATGAGAAGAAACTCCTTCTCACAACCATTAGAGTATGTGTTTTGTTTATTCAATTTTACAAAACTTTGTATTTAAAGTTAGTTAGTACAGTAACAGCTGTGTTCCGGATGTCACTTCATGACAAACACAATGGCTTGTTCATTCAAACCTATGTGCACTAAGTATTTACCGATCAAAACTACGTTTGATTAAGAATTATTGCACAGTATAATATCGATTAGATACTCTCAACAACAGACAATAATTAATTGTAGGACCAAAACGCACTGTTAGAACACAGCTAATTACAGGACCCAAATATACCGTTAGACCACCGCTAATTACAGGACCCAAATATACCGTTAGACCACAGCTAATTACAGGACCCAAACATACCGTTAGACCACAGCTAATTACAGGACTTAAACATACTGTTAGACCACAGCTAATTATCGGACCACAATATATTGTTGAACACAACTAATTAAAGGACCACAACATTCTGTTAGACCACAGCTAATTATCAGACCACAACATACTGTTAGACCACAGCTAATTATCAGACCACAACATACTGTTGTGTACAGGATCTTGTTGGGCCTCTAAGTTATCTCCTTTGTTAATACTTCATAATATTCCGCATTCTTTAAGATCAACATCCCAACTGCCTCTTGAACACCACACACCAAATGACACTTCAAATATCAAATCAGTAACAATGTATTCATAACAACAAAATAATAAACGTTTAATCCATCAAATCTATAAAAAGAATGATGACAAAATAATAATGAAGTCCAGACAAATAGTACAGTCACCAACGGCCCAACTCTTACATTCGTGAACTAGCACCTGTCCCATAGATCAACTCTTTACCATCGGTTAACTCCTACACGTTCACCTACAACCACCTTCCCTCCTAACCCCCCCCTCCTGTTCTCCTCAACCCAATACCGCCATGTTCCACTGCTCACACCGGTCACTCTCCATTCATGACTTTGATCTTCCACCATTTTCACGATCAAACTCCATGCTATTCAAACACGTTAACTGACCCAACACAGCTCTCACATCCACATATAATATTCTGACAGCAGATATTCTGCTGCGCAACTCACAAACTAATATACAAAATACTGTTAGACCACAGCTAATTATCAGACCACAACATACTGTTGAACTCAGCTAATTATAGGACCACAACATACTGTTAGACCAAAGAGAATTATAGGACCACATATAAACCGTTAGACCACAGCTAATTACAGAACTTAAACATACCGTTAGACCACAGCTAATTATCAGACCATAACACAGTGTTAGACCACAGCTAATTATAGGACCACATCATACTTTTAGACCACAGCTTATTATCAGACCACAACATAGTGTTAGACAACAGCTAATTATCAGACTACAACATAGTGTTAGACCACAGATAATTATAGGACCACAATAAAATGTTAGACCACAGCTAATTATCAAATCACATCATACTGTAAGACCACAATTTATTATCAGACCACATCAAACTGTTAGACTAGGACCAAAGCTTACTACTAGATCACAATTATTGGACTACGACATACTTTCAGACCACAACTAATTATTGGACCATGATATATTGTTAGACCACAGCTAATTATAGGACCACAACCAACTTCTTAACACAGCTAGTAGGTAGACGTTCTTACATGTGTGAGCTGTCCATTGCCTTTATTAGGCTGTACCAACATTCATTTTGATTAATTGCTTATTAAGTGATAGACAGCTTGTTGATTAATTTTCTTGCAATCTAAGTTTTCATTCAGCAATACGGATGACTTTAAAACATTGATCATTTTTTGAAGTTATTGAAAATAAAAATCCAAGGCTTTGTGTACTTTGTGCAGGGATAAATTTTAGATCGAGTATTTTGTTTGTGCTTTGTTTCCCATATTCAGCATTAGTTATATAATAATCTTTGATAAATGAATAAATGCTATTGTATCTTAATGTTATTGACTGTATTTGAATTTTAATCTTCTTGCTATGTTTTCAGGATCTTCAAATCATAAAAATGTTCACATGTTTTTTTTTTTTATTTATAGTTTTGATGTATATTAACTGAGACCAGAATTCGTTTTGCTTTTGGTGTTTTTAATCAGTAAAATCCCGTAATACATAATTTATTGCCATGTTTATGATTTATCATTTGTGTTTAGTTAATTATTTTGTCTTTGAAGAATATTGTCATGTATCTTTAGCATTTTTGCAACAGTAGTAGAGTTTGTTACCTTGTAAATTTCTGATTAGTATTTGCTGACATTCAAAGTAATCCACCAGTACATTTGAAATAGCTGGTAACGAATACTAACAATTCAATAGATGATTATTCTACTGGAATTAACAAACTATTTAGTTTACTAATACAGGTACAGGTCTATGCAGTACAAAAACTTACTTAAACAAAAAGATGAAATCCAAAATTTATTTTGTTTGTATCTTAATTTATTGTATTCAATTCACGATTTATAGCTTATGATATATGCAACATTTGAATTCTAGGAGATTGTTCAATTAACGCTGCTAGTTTAGTTGTCTTTGTATTTGACATCTGTGGCCAAAGACATAGATCCCTGGAAACAAAAGTTGGTAATTAGTTTATTGTCAAGAACGGACACAGATGAAATATTTAAGTGAATTTATATGTGCAAGTCTACAATGATAACCCAAGCCATGTTTACGTGATAAATTATGAATATAGCTGATAACTTATACATTGATGGATAATATTTGTCTGTTATGAGTGTGTGTACATGAATGTGTGTGAATGTTATATAGGCCTATGTGTTATATCTTCGTTGATTTAAGAAATCGAAGAAAAAAATGATCCAAGCTGTAATAAAATTAGAAATTTGACGTTTTCCTACCACCGAATTTTGAAATAGATAAAGAAAGGAAAACTTAAAACTTACTTTGAAGAATCTGATTTCAGGGTTTTCAAGTCTCAGATCATCTAATGACATCAGAGGCAGACCAGAGCGGGCCAGTTCTGTGAGAGAAAGAAAATAATAGTTTGACAATTTGTGATATCACATGATATCAAATCACATTTTAATGGAAGAGACTAAACGGATTTAACTTTTAATTTTTATTTTTAGAAATGATCATTGAAGAGTTAATTTTACTTTTTATTCGAGCGTCGATCTAAATAAAGAATTCATCCATGTTCAATTATTACATGATCAATGATATCAGTTTACTAGCTGTACCCTGCAAAACCTTTGCGTAGAGTTATATTCCCATAGGTTTGATCAGTAGGCTAAGTTATTTTTGGTTTCGGACAGATCCGATTTTTTCATGATTTTATTACTCTTGTTTATGTTTGACGATTTTAAAGTGGAATACTGTAGTATTAATTCCTTACTTTCGATTTAACACAGAACCCACACCGCTATTATTTATATAGATTGTTTCTTGAAGAGAATTCAAGTTGTCAATACTCAACAACAAGATTGATGACATTAAAACACCATTTATATTATGTATTTTTTTTTTGCAATGGTTCATTGGTTTACGATAAGGTATTTTTGAGACAGAGTGATGGAACTTATTAACATATGTACACAACATCAGCTGATGAGACGGATTCACTCTTACCTTGGAACTGTGGAGCAGCGATGTCTCTGACAATCATGTGGAGGAGGTTCAATACGCTTGATTCCTGATAAAGGGATAACAAAATAGGATTGAAACTTATATCAGTGTGGTCACTTTAATCATATTATGTTTTCAGATTAATTTTTTTTTTCAAATTATTATTTTTTTGGGTAAATTATTCATTGGAAACCTACCTGAGGTTGGATCTGGACTTTGGTCAGTTGTTTAATTTCAACACTGTTGATAGCAAATAATAAAACTAATCTAATTTATTTCTTAAAAAGAAGGAAAAAACAAACAAAACAAATTGGTGAATATCCCCCCCCCCACACACACATTAACCATCTCTTTTTTCCCCGATCAAAAACATCATTGTTTATATTAGTTACATGTCACCAACACCCGTAAAAAGTATCAATAGATAAATAAACAAACAAGACAAGAGGCAAGTCGACTTACTCGGTGCTGATGATGTCTGGGACCACACGGTCGTCCTCAACGTGAGCCTTGGCGAATAGTTTGACGGTCTGAAAACACAGAGATTAGACAGGGGATTATATTCACACGCACACACACACACACACGATGGATTAGACATTTAGCAAACAGGTATTTTTTGAACTGACATTAAATATGATGTTACGTGATTTTAAGTCTTTTTTTTAAAAAAAAACCACTCAGACGTAATGAACCACAATATGTGAAGGTTGTTTTAGTGTTATTCTTTTATCTTCACCATAGCTGAGCGTAAAATAGCCACGGAGGCACCACGGGAGACATCGTGTCTACAAATTACATATTGGACTGCAGGATACTAATCGCCACTAAGTAACCCAATATAAAGAATTCGATTTCTCAGATATATGAGTTATACACCCAAGACTTTGGCAATGAACTGTTCCTTAATACATTAACTATGCACCTACCAAATTTCACAATAAACTGTTCCTGTATACTCTAGCTATGCACCCACCAAATTTCACAATAAACTGTTCCTGTATACTCTAGCTATGCACCCACAAAATTTCACAATGAACTGTTCCTGTGTACTCTGACTATGCACCCACCAAATTTCACAATAAACTGTTCCTGTATACTCTAGCTATGCACCCACCAAATTTCACAATGAACTGTTCCTGTATACTCTAGCTATGCACCTACCACTTTGGCGATGAACTGTTGCTTGATGTTTTTGTTGATGCGGGTGGACACGCTGACGTCACCGTGAAGATGCAATTGGACACCTTCTTCGGTGATCTCCACGTCTGGGGTTCTGTCGGAGGAGACGTCCAGTTGCAGCCAGGCGTTTCCGTCATTGACGCTCAGCTGTTTATGGAGAGAGCATGAAGAGTAGTTTAGATTTACAATAGACTGCTATTGTTAATAATATCAAGTTATAGAGAGAGCATGAAAGAGTAGATTAGATTTACAATTGACTGATATTGTTAATACTATCGACTTAAAAAATATATTCACACATTGACCGCGTTCTATTTTAAATACTTTTCTGTGCTATGTAAAACTCAAATTAAGATTTCCATTATTAAAACCGTAACTGGAGCTACAACAAAAACACCCTTTTCCGCCGTATAAAAACCAAATAGTTTAAAGTACTCACTTCAGGTAGGATACCACCAGCACATGTAGATCTCTGGCAAGACAGACTGAGCATGTCTCTTTGGCTGTCACTTGAGACCTAGAAGTAGCACATACATCAAAACTGAGTTAATTGAAACAAATCAGTTTTTAAAACAAATGTCATAAGAAAGGCTATTAATTTAAAAGGCTTGAGAAAATATGGCTGTATTAAAGCCAAACTCACTACAAATATAATTAGTCCATGGCTGTATTTTAACAAAACTTCATACTAAAAGAAAAACAAAATTTGGCTTATATTCAGCCTAAAAATAAAATAAGTTAAGACATACGGTATCATCAGCAATTCTGCCTTTCAAATATTCGTTATTGTGGGCGGATTCAGCGAAAGATTTGGCAACGTATTCCTCGAACCAAATGTTGAACATCTTCTCGTCATCATCTTTATCTTCACTGGGCAGATCCTGGGGTTGGGCGTTGGTGGGTTTGTCGTCTCCCTTCCATGAGATCTTACCCTGTATGGTATAGTACATTGTTTTATATGGACATTGTTTGATGGTGTGCTGACATACAAAACGTACACGATGGAATAGTTTATATGAATCAGTTTGACCCGTTTGAATGAAGTAGTTTAAATCATCTGAATGAGTCCAGTTGAAATATATAAGATTGAAACGTTTTAGTAAATCAGTTTGAATCATCTGAATCGTCTGAATGTCTGGCGTACAATTAATCATAAAAAAATGAAAATTCAATTTTCTTGGTAATAAAATAAATCTTCCTTTTTCGTTACAAATATTTAATTTTTTTTAAAGCTTGACTCTATGTATTTCTTTATAGTCAGTTAATATTTTCATCAAGACTATATACACTTGAATCACAGTTAATATTTACATCAAGACTATATAAACTTGAACCAACGATGTAGCTTTCATTTTATAATGAGTCACTTTCCATTCCTCTTCAATAATTTATACACATAGCAACGTTGTAGAACGACATGTGGATGGGGCTTCTAAAGGTAATCTAAAACAACATTACCTGGTGTCTGGCAGAAATTGATTTCTCGGACACACGGACAGGGGAGACATGGCTGTAGTCGGCTTGGAACTTGTCCATCAAGGTGGACACTGTTAAACGAAATGGCATAGAATTTCATAGAAATTTTTCAGTGGTTCAAAATGTGTTGTTTGTAAACTACAGATATATAGATTTATTCCAAAGTGTATTTAGAAACTAGCGACATATAGATTTATTTTATAATGTGTTCAATTTGACAATCTCATAATTTTTGTACAATGAACGGTTATTGTAGTTTGACAAAATTAGGATAATTATAGGGAACGAAAAACTGAGGAAACCGTTAAACAGATTGAAAGATTGAAACCTAAGAAGTTTTGATTTAGGTCTACATGTACTTACATTTAACGGATTTAATGGTCTCGTAAGCTTGGTTGTCAATGAAGTCGGTGACTTGACGGCACAGCTGGAATAGTTTGAAACGTTAATAGTGAGTTCATAAACAGGGTGGTCTTTAGAAGACATTCTAATGCGACAAAATGTAACATAGCCTTTTGGCAACATTTTAATGCGACAAAATGTGACATTGCCTATTGGCCACATTTTAATGCAACAAAATGTAATGGTATATAGCAAAGTAATGTGATTGTTTTACCTTCTCCTCAGCCCAGCTACGGGCACTGGTGGGGATGATTCTAGACATCAGGCGGTACACCCAGTGGAAGACAATGGAAGAGAATTCGAACTCGTGCTCCCCGATCTTAGCTTTGCATTCCTGGGTTTTTGGCTTGGGGCGTTTCTCTTGGTCAGCCTCTGTGGTTGAATATGACATGATTGTTAAATCCTAGAATGTTACTGAATGTGACATGGTTGTTAAATCTTGCAATGTTACTGAATATGACATGATTGTTAAATCTTGCAATGTTACTGAATATTACATGATTATTGAATCTTAAATTGTTACTGAATGTGAAATGGCTGTTAAGCCTTAGAATTCGACAGGATTGTTAAACCTTAGAATATGACCGAATGGGACAGGATTGTTAAACCTTAGAATATGACCAAATGTGTCAGGATTGCCAAACCTTAGAATGTGATAGAAGGTAAAAGGGTCGTCAAATCTTAAACGGATACATAAATGCTGAATCTGAGAATGTTACAGCTCATGACATTTATTTGCCAACTTAACGTTTGTCACACAATTGCTCAAATAATTCTTTAGTCGGGTCAGATTCTTGTTTTAAGGGTAAGGGATGGGAAGGTGTCATTCATTAGATTGAATACCTAGGGAGAAACAATTTAGTAATGTTTATAGAAATGAAAATTTTTTTTTCTCTAGTGTACAAATGATTGGTGAGCTTATTGTTTAGCAAAGTAAAAGTAGAAATCTTAAACATTTGTTTTGAAACAAAAATTAACAGTTATCTAGGTCTGTGAATTTGGAAATGACCAAATTTTATTTTGTTTAGAAATTGCCTATGATCTGATATAGGAGTAGATAGTAAAAGAAGGAATTAGTTGGGTGAGAAAAACAACAAGAACTAATTGGACTCAAAAGAAGAGAACACTGACCAAGGGTGACTTTCAAGTCCAGATCAACCTGTCTTAAATCGATTTTCAAGCTTCCAGAGGATGACATCATGCTGTAGGGTGATAAAAAGAAAAGAGTAAATTTATGGCAATGTGTTATTTTCTTTTTAAATATACAATGAGACGTAATTAGGATAATTTTTTTGTTAACCTTTTTTGCAGGCATTGTCGAGATAATTATGTTGATAAATATTTTCTCTTTTTTAATTTCTAGGTGTGATAGGAGTCTCCTTATTATCCCTTCAACTGGGGCCTAAGACTAGTTAAACACTACGCTTCCTATGTGTGTACCAGTAATAATGTTTTCTCTATGTTGATATCAGTAATAATGTTATCGAGGATCGGTAAGAATTTACTTCAAGACGAGAAGCGGAATTCGAACTTTAACTAGTCTAAGGAACTCATCAGCTACTAATGAGAGAGCAAGCAGTGATATTTCCTTTAAAAAAAAATTTCAATTTTATTCTCTTCGCAACATTAACATTTTATTTGAAAACTGGACCTATGCACTTAAAAATAAAAAACCAACTTAAATAACTATAATTGAAACTTGTACTATGCATGTATGATATTTTTTTCTTTTTAGGTAAGAATACAAAAGACTTACAATCCCAAATCGACGGAAGCATCATAGTCCATTTTCAAGGAGGTGTTCAGATTTGTGATTTGGACTCTGATACCGTTGTTGCTTGGGTCCAGTGAGATGTCCAGATCACGCAGATTGGTTTCACCCACGATTGTGCTTTGTGCAAGGAAAAAGTGTATCATACATTAGCACATACATGCATTGTGTATCATACATTAGCACATACATTTATTGTGTATCGTCCATTAGCACATACATGTATTGTGTATCGTACATTAGCACATACATTTATTGTGTATCATACATTAGCACATACATGTATTGTGTATCGTACATTAGCACATACATTCATTGTGTATCGTACATTAGCACATACATTTATTGTGTATCGTACATTAGCACATACATTTATTGTGTATCGTACATTAGCACATACATTTATTGTGTATCGTACATTAGCACATACATTTATTGTGTATCGTACATTAGCACATACATTTATTGTGTATCGTACATTAGCACATACATTTATTGTGTATCGTACATTAGCACATACATTTATTGTGTATCGTACATTAGCTCATACATTTATTGTGTATCGTACATTAGCACATACATTTATTGTGTATTGTACATTAGCACATACATGTATTGTGTATCATACATTAGCACATACATGTATTGTGTATCATACATTAGCACATACATTTACTGTCTGATAAACTCACTGAAAGGATGAGATGACCACCCTTTACAGTTATGAACCACCAATAAGACAGTTTTGTGGTGAGCATTTTTTACAACCATGATAGCCGAGAGTGCAATGGCAATGGAGGAACCATGTCAGACATGGAGGGGACTTTCACTCTGTGGCGTAGCCAGCTTAACTCGCGCCCGGGGCACAATACCTTTTTAGCGCCCCTCCCCATTCGAAAACCATATAATATTATATGTAAAATATACCATTTGGCGCCCCTTTGTGAGTACCACCCGGGGCATGATGCCCCCCTTCCCCCACCCCCACTACGCCACTGCTTTCACTATGATCTGAAAAATTCATTGGTTCTCAGCGGAGAGAGAACACAGGACCCATAAATCGACAGTTGCGAGGTTTACACTACTCGATCACCCAACCCCTAGCAAATAGATAAACTGACATCATTTCGTTATTCAAAAAAAAAACAAATAACATGACAGACTAAAATTCTAGCATTCAGTACATATGATCATTATGGGTCTAGCAGAAGATAGCACTGAATATATACGATACGATACTATTGTGTATTCGATTCAACATGGATATGCTTTGATGTGGATTTGATTGCAACCAAACAAGAAAACGTGTGTAAGAGAAACGGTATGACCTACTTCTTAAGGCGGTAGGTGACTGTGTCATCTTTGTCTTGGAAATCTCCGAGTTTCTTTCCCTCGATGACATCCTTCAAAACTTTTGGAGCGATTTTCTCACCTTAAAGAATCAGAGGTAAACATCAATTTAAAAGCTCTATAAAAAAACTACAATTGTAGCTATGAAGAGTTACAACCAGATATATAACATTGTAATTTAATATGATTGAGCACAGTTTTGCAAATTATTTCAGCGTTTACCATACACAGAATCATCCAACCATTCAAATTATCATCCTAAAACATTTCTCAGTTGGTGAACTATTTTTCAAAGAAAAAACAGCGACACAATAATAATAATAATAATATCAACAACCACTAAGAAAAATGATTTTTATTTAAAATATAACATTTGTTCTTTGGATGGGACTTGACTAGATGTGTTTCTTTCTTAAGTAATTGTGTTTTATGTTGATTAACTTCTGACTAAAAACTAGCTGCGGTTTGTGCTTTCTATCGATCAACTCACTAATGCAAGAGTTGTATGAAAGAATTCATCAGCAGTAAGAAAAGCTCACCACCTTTTTTATATTCTGGGTAACGTTCGAACATTTAAAAAAAAAAACAACAACCTTATAAACAAATAAAAAAAAAAGTCACGTTTGACATAAATTGTTTATTGGAGACATGAAAAGTAAAACCTAGTCCGGACAACTTATTCGTGCGCCACCTCATACATCAACTACCCCCCCCCCCTTACCCCAACCGATATGGTCGTTTGGGGGGAACAAACGGACACATATACAGACATATATCTGTTGTGTTTTCATGCGTCATTTCTGTGGGCTTATAGACTTGAACTGATACATTTTGTTGTGGCTCATCTGTCATAAAGTTGTGGTTGGACACACGCAGCACGTGTGGGAGGTTAAGAAAGAAAAGCAAAACCGATTGCCAACTCACCATACTGGAAAGCTCGTTGCTTGAGTCGAACCTCGATACCTGATTTGTCTTCAGCAAAAGTCAGGCAGACAAATGCGGCGATAAGGATGATGAATTTCATGGCTAGCGAAACAAACAAAAAAAAAAATAAAGGAATGTATTTTTTTTTCGTTTTTTACTTTAGCGAAAAACCTGGCGCTTCTTACAAGTGGAAAACAAAAAAAGAGGAGTCATATGGCCAGTTTGTAATGTTTCAGTAGATTACCAGAACTAGCAAAATAATCGGCTCAACCTAAACTTTATATAAAACTAACAAACCGAACTGCATAAATTTCATTTATAAAATGTAGAACTATCTTAAAATTTCGCTTTATAAATAAATGTACTAAATGTTTAATGTTGAAAAATTAGATTTGAAAGTAAACAGCATAAATAAACTTCAATGCAACAAGTATTCATCGGGTGAAAATAGTTTTTGTTAAAAAAACCTACAACCCATAACTGTATCGAACTCTATAATACACACTAATAGAGAAACATGGGTTGTAAAACTTATGTTACAGTTATAAATTCTATAAGGCGATACGCTGATATTATTTTAGTTCCCAATCCCTTTAAGAAAGAACTTAACTAACGTAACTGCTCTAAGCGCTATTAACATATTGTTAACTTTAGTTACAATTCTAATCTCGGTATGGTAAGAAGTTAACCCACGTTACAGGTATACGATACATTTACTGTAATGAAAGACCTATGTTACTGCTTTAAATTATATTAAAAAAACACGAACAACTGTAGTGATAACAAAGTACAAAGACTACATAAAATGAAAGACTACAGACTACAAACTATGGAAACTACCGTCAATGGTGATTACAAACTATAGAGATTACAAACTATGGACACTACCCGGTACAGAGAATACAAACTGTCTACAAACTATGGACACTAAAGACAATGGTGAATACAAACAATGGATACTACAAACTATGGATACTACAAACTATTGAAACTACAAACAATGGATACTACAGAGTCTACTAAACGAATCCTTACCTCCGTCTGGTGTTGTCGTCCCAAGTGGTGAGTTGGTTGATACTCGGTTTTTGAGTCTTCAGGCCTTTTTATACCCTTCTGTAGCCCATGGCTATTGACAAGTTGCTTAATTAACATTTAATTTGTGGGGGCCCACAATGTACGAGCCACAGTGTTGAGCTGAACAATGATCAATACAAACTTAATTATCTGCAGGAGCTTAGAATCAACAAATATTGATGGAAAGGCATTTTTTTCTAAAAGATAAAAATTTTTGAACGAACTTTGGAGTTTTTCAGACATACTTTTTATATTTAATTTGACACTCAGTTTTGTTAAATAATGCTACTAATATACATTTTCTAAGTTGAGAATTGTTGCGGTCTTTTCAAGAAGTTTTTAAATATTTTTGTAAAGGGAAAATTTCGATTTTTTTCTGACCATTGGGTTTATTTTTCTTTTTATTGTAAAAAAAAAAACTCAAGTGAAATTTGACCATTAGCCATTGTATTTGTTTTTTTTTCTACGCTGCATACACGGCCATTAAAATATTGTTGATGTAAAAAAAAACACAGAAATGACAGAGCCGTTTATATGGAGTCTTCAGGTCGGAACCACTATTACGTTTTTAGGGGCCCCAATAAAAATGGACTATTTGGAGGAATTAGTCATGGGTACACTTGGGAAATCCATGCCAAGGTACATTCAGTGTCCCTGGGTACAAAAACTGATAAGGCCTCACCGCATTCAAATATTGGGCCACCCTTACGATCGTAGATATCTGGAAGCCCAAGACAAGCCCCCCCCCCAAACACTTAAAATAATTTAGCTCAGAATGCCCCTCTTGTGATAGGGAGAGTAAAAGTCATGAAACGGTCCTCTTCTCCTTAACTGCCGCCTAAGTTTGTCCTTCCCATAAGTACGGTTCTGTATTAGATAAACCAGTATCCTGGAGCTTCTAAGACAACCACTCAAAGAAATGAAATGAATATAATACACTAGGATCGGGAATAAACTC
The DNA here is from genome assembly GCA_021962125.1 of Bulinus truncatus. NCBI lineage: Eukaryota > Metazoa > Mollusca > Gastropoda > Planorbidae > Bulinus > Bulinus truncatus. Next base: position 530,703 of record JAGDYQ010000049.1, on the reverse strand, counting down.
TTTAGTCGTTGTACTCCTGGGACATGTGCAAGTCTACGGTACAATGTTCGCTACAACAGACATCATCTAATCTTCCTATACATTATTTTATTGTAATCATATGATATTTTTACAACATTCATACAATACTGTGAAAAAGGCCTCAAGGGTAGGAAGGCAAACCCAAACAGTTTTCTAGGGCCTTTAGTTGATGGGGGGGGGGGAGAGGGGGCGTTGCTTGTGAAGTTTATTGTTTTAAGTACTTTGGCTGTATAAGTTTGGGGGAGAAAGTACAGATGAGACCCCATAGTGTGTAAGTGGATGCGGAATTCCCGAAGACGGGCCTGACAAGACAGCATTTGGTGATGTGGAAATGACTGCCGAAATTTGAAATATACAAGTCAAACCTGTTATTAAAGTACACAATAGAAGTAAACTTGTTATTTATTAAAAACTAGTTATTTTACTTTAAGAGATAAGGAGACAGGCATAAACATTTAACAAAACATTAAAAAAAAATGTTCTGGCCGTAGTTTTGATCCAACAAAAAAACAACAAAAAAAAAAACAAAATATATCCAGCCCCATATCGAGTGGGGCCAACTTTTGTATGTTCAATACCAAAAAAAAAACTCGGCCTTGTCTGTGCAGACATCAGCAGCCTTCTTGTATGGGACCTTTTGATGTACTAACTACTCTCTCCCTCTCTCTCTCTCTCTCTGTCTCTCTCTCTCTCTCCCTCACTCTTTGAGCCCTCTTCAGCTTATTTGCTAAGACCTAGTCTCTTAGAGCCCGTGAGATCAAACTCGATGTGTTCCACAACATTTAGGAACTGCCCTACATGCCTTAGGCCAGCAAACTACCCTACTGGTCAACCTTGTAGTCAACCGACCCAGTGCAGTTTAAAAAGGTACGTTTACTACGGCCTCCTTCACCTCTTCGCATCGGCAACAACATGAGTTGACACTGGGGGTGGGGGTCATAAGTAATATGACATGTGATAAAATTAAACCGCTAAACTTGCTCAGAAATAAGCAGAAATGTTTCTGTTGAGTGGCAATGCATTTTAGGTTAGATTTGATACACTGGCTGCCACAACGAACGTTCTATTCTAGTTAAGTCAGCTGTCAGACTGATCGTTGTCTAAATATTTTTTTATGAAGAAATGTAGAATATATTTTCTTTTGTTCACGGCCGTCGTTTGCAACACCCCTGTTCTATTCTCTACTTCTATGAACACCCCTGTTCTATTCTCTACTTCTATGTACACCCCTGTTCTATTCTCTACTTCTATGTACACCCCTGTTCTATTCACTACTTCTGTGCTTACCCCTGTTCTATTCTCTACTTCTATGTACACACCTGTTCTATTCTCTACTTCTGTGTGCACCCTGTTCTGTTCTCTACTTCTGTGTGCATCCTGTTCTGTTCTCTACTTCTGTGTTTACCCTGTTCCATTCTCTACTTCTATGTACACCCCTGTTCTATTCTCTACTTCTATGTACACCCCTGTTCTACCCTGTTCTATTCTCTACTTCTATGTACACCCCTGTTCTATTCACTACTTCTGTGTTTACCCCTGTTCTATTCTCTACTTCTATGTACACACCTGTTCTATTCTCTACTTCTGTGTGCACCCTGTTCTGTTCTCTACTTCTATGTGCACCCTATTCTGTTCTCTACTTCTGTGTTTACCCTGTTCTATTCACTACTTCTCTGTACACCCCTCTTCTATTCTCTACTTCTATGTATACCCCTGTTCTATTCTCTACTTCTATGTACACCCCTGTTCTATTCTCTACTTCTATGTGCACCCCTGTTCTATTTACTACTTCTATGTACACCCCGTTCTATTCTCTACTTCTGTGTGCATCCCTGTTCTATTCACTACTTCTATGTACACCCCTGTTCTATTCTCTACTTCTATGTACACCCCTGTTCTATTCTCTACTTCTATGTACACACCTGTGCTATTCTCTACGTTTGTGTGCACCCTTTTTTTATTCTCTACTTCTATGTGATTGTGTGTTGTGTGTTTATGTCTGTGTAAAAATTTCTGTTGATGTGTGTATTTATGTTGGTCTTTATGTGTGTATGTATGTATGGATGGATGGCTGTGTTAGTATGTGTATGTGTCTATAAGTGTGCATGTTAGTTGCTGTGCGTAGATGTGTTTGAAAGTGTTCATTTGTGTATGTGTGTAATGTGTACATGCAATGTTTAGATATGTATTGTGTAAAAGCCTACACGACTGTGTGGCTGCACGTTTGTCCTTGTGTGTATATAAGTGTACATATGTATAGGTGTGTATACGAATATTTGTAGTTGTATGTATTTGTTACATATAAAAGTGTCCATTGTTTTATATTTAAAAAAAAACATGTAACAAAAGTCTAAAAATATAACTAAATAAAATTATTTAAAACTTCAGAAAGTTTTAAAATAATAAATTTCGATTGGTCAAGGTTTGATTCATTGGATATTTCAGCACCCCCACCCACCGACAGATTTAGGGCGGTTTAGACCCCCCCCCCCCAAGCATTGGAATTGAAATTGGCCTCTTTAAAAAAATCAACAGAGGAAACAAAGTTGGGTTAATCTTGGAACTTCAGATAACGAAGCTCTGGGCTTGCGCCCATCCGGCCACCCTAATGTCCACCTAATTGGGTGGGTGACATTATAGAGAAGCCTCGCTGACAACAGTGTCCATGTTTTACTGGGTGGGTGACATTATAGAACAACCTCCATGACAACAATGTCCATGTTTTACAGGGTGAACCACAAGACAAAAGAGCCTATGTCCTCTCCTACAAAAATGTAGATATATTACACGGTGGGTGACATGATAGAAGAACCACTTCAACAGAGAGAAATATTTTCTACGAAGATATTCGTTACTATTTATTTTTAACCTCATATTTTAATACAACAAACAAAGATGAAATGCATTGAATACATTTTTAAAAACACCCTAAGATCTTTATTATTGGTGTTTTTTTTTAATTCCTATTGATGATGGTGAAAGGCATATTTTGTATATTTCAACATTTCTGCTAAACAACAAATGATTTTAGAAAAACTTCGTACGGCTGCATCAGAATATTTCATTTCGGAAGAATAAAAAAAAACATCAACATGAAACTTTGAATAAAACTTTAATTCAATTGAACTCATTGAAAACATTGTTTCTTTATATGTTTGTTATATTTTTACTTTACTTGTTTACAAGAGTGACTTAGATAAGATTGTAGGTATAAATAGATATAATGTGATTTTATTGTTATAGCTTTTTCAAATCAATAATATCTTTTAAATTTTATCTTTTAATATAACTAAAGCATCGGTAAAACTGAGATACATTTAATTTTAAATATTTTGTAAAGTTTTTATGATTTGAAGTGTAAAAATATAATATAGTTTTATTACTTTAGTCAATTTTCATGTCTTATTTAAAAAAAGATATAAAAAAAAACAATAATTTTACAAACATAACAATGACAAATACAACAATTGTAAAATGTATTCTTTTGGTTTTCGTTTTTAAAACATTAAGCTAAAGTGAGCTAATTAATTGTGCTCAGATATACAGGGAGATACATTTTATCAATGAAAACAAATGAACGCGTTTTTTTAATTACTGTAGCTAAAACACTAACATTTACACGATGTTTGTCCGACCAATTTAGATATCAAACAACTGAAGAATTTCCAATAAAAAAATACAACAACATCAGCATGTATTAAATATAGTGGAAACTATCAGTTAAAAAGCTAATAAGACATAATATGTGCTAAACTGAATATATTTACAGAACCTTTATAGAGTTGTATTTGTTCAATTGCATTGTATAAGTTACTCAGTTAACTTGAATCTTCCCATGACCATAAGTGTGATTAGTTAAATTTTAATTTAAATTATTTATGTGTTCATGGTATTTCTAAAATGATTCTATACAAATTAAAAAAAAAACATTAACAAAACAATAATCAAAGTTTCGATTTGTAAATTGTTTGTGTAATGGTGAGTATAGAGATGGTGAGTATAGAGGTGGTGAGTATAGAGGTGGTGATTAAAGAGGTGGTGAGTATAGAGATGGTGAGTATAGAGATGGTGAGTATAGAGGTGGTGAGTATAGAGATGGTGAGTATAGAAGTGGTGAGTATAGAGGTGGGGATTAAAGAGGTGGTGAGTATAGAGGTGGTGAGTATAGAGATGGTGAGTATAGAGATGGTGAGTATAGAGGTGGTGAGTATAGAGATGGTGAGTATAGAGGTGGTGAGTATAGAGATGGTGAGTATAGAGGTGGTGAGTATAGAGATGGTGAGTATAGAGGTGGTGATTATAGAGGTGGTGAGTATTGAGATGGTGAGTATAGAGATGTGAGTATAGAGATGATGAGTATAGAGATGGTGAGTATAGAGGTAGTGAGTATAGAGATGGTGAGTATAGAGATGGTGAGTATAGAGATGGTGAGTATAGAGATGATAAGCAAATTTCTACAACTTACTTCACAAAATCAGCGAACTAATTACAAAGTTTACAAATAACAGGGATATAACAAGTCAAACTCACTATTCAATAAATATATTTGTTGAACATTTTTTTATTTTATTTGCGTTCAGCCATTTAGCAGTTCCTGTCGTCTGGCAGTTCCTGTCGTCTGGCAGTTCCTGTCGTCTGGACTTTAAGGGAATACTCCGATGTCAGGATATATGCTCCCCTTGAAGATGGCGTCCGAGGAGATGAGTACAGCACCCTGGGTGACAATGTGGTAGAAATACAGTGAGTAAACGCAATAGGTAAATATGTACAATGTGGTAGAAATACAGTGAGTAAACGCAATAGGTAAATATGTACAATGTGGTAGTAATACAGTGAGTAAACGCAATAGGTAAATATGTATCAAAAATGTATATTGAAAAAATATGTAAGCCTATATGTCACTTACATGCGGTTGGGGTTAGGGCATACGAATTTTTAGGGTTGTTAACAATACTCTTAGATTGTATCGTCAATACCAATACCAATACTTCATGAAAATAGTATCGCCAATACCAATACAAATACTCAAGTAAAAATGTATTGCCAAAATCGATACCAATACAACACCAATACTTTTGAGAACAACAAAATGTTTTTAAATAAAATATAATGAGTGCAAGTTTTTCAAGTTAAAAAAAAAATGTAAAAACAATAAAATACAATGTCAAAGCACAATTTTAATGCTAATCACTTCACCACTTAGCAGCACGTAAGAAGACCATCATTTCAAAATGATATTTGCTTAGCCTAGAGCGTAATGGCATAAAAACACGCCCACCCAATGAAAACAGGCGCTCAACTGCAGCACTAGCCGTAAGTCCAGTGTTCAATTGCAGGTATGGTTCCTCAAATTCGATATCAAAATCTTTATCATTCTGTTGCTCCTGCCTCCGATCTTCATCTAAATCCATATCGTTTACACTTAAGTTCATCATTTCATATTTACAAAACAGCAAAATGCTTTTAAAAAAATTGATCCGCTGTCATTTACAGTGACAGAAATTTTGTCACTATTTCAAATTCCCTGTTGATTGCTTCTAGTGTTTTGGCCATTAAATGACAAGTATGTCGGCCAACTATTCTACTCACAATCAAGCAACAGCCTTTTCTCAAGTGACTCAGATTCTAACCATAGTAACCAGTGATATTCTAGTTATTAAAATCATTTTAGTTATAGTTTTGATTAGTTTTTTTAGCAATCATTTTTATTATTATTTAGTTATAGTTTTAAATTCATTTTAGTTATAGTTATAGTTAGTTTTTTCATCAATCATTTTTATTATTATTTAGTTATAGTTATAGTTATTGAATAATTTTCGTAAGCACTGCAAAACTTCAAATGCCCATCATACGACAGAGACATGCCAATTAAATTTCAACATCCACTGCACCACACACTACACTATCACACTACACATGAAGTGAACAGAAAATAAGTCTTAAAAAAATCTTGAAAACTTTTAAGTTTGTAAAAACCAGTAGTAAAAGTGACTTCTAAGTTGAATAAAAAAATTCAAGTTGCTTTATTTCAAATTGTTACATCAAACAAATTGTTGCCTAATTCGTTCAGCAAGTCACTGTTGACTATCAGCCATACTCTCATTTCCAGCGACTTCTCCATTCTGTTCCTCCTCCCGGTGGTTAGCAACCCACAAACTGAAAACAGCCGTTCAACAAATGCTTGAGAAGCAGGTGCTGCTAATAGGTCTAGAGCAATAGGTGCAAGTTGACTGTACGACTTCGGACAGCTAGCTTCTCAACCAAAATGGTATGGCATTGTCTTTGATTGCATTGCATTGGATGTCAGCAATGTACTTGTTGATCATGCCGGTGGCCACATTAATTTCTGACATCTGCAACTGATGAGGTGTGGCACTGTCAGATGCAGAAAGTTTCATTGCCAGGTTTAGAAACTGAATCTGAAGAATACTCTGCTGCTGCAGTTGAATTTCATCTGGTGATTTTGTTCTTTGTTGTTTAACCTGTATATAATGTGCACAATAGTAAAAGTCAATCAGGTGATTGACAAATAACTATATAGTACTTTTACACATACTGGTTACCGGCATGGCAACTGACAAGCACAAATTAGAATAATAATTTTTATCAGTATTTAACTCTATACTAGTCTATACCAACTTGCAACCAGTACCTCAAAATAAAACTCTTAACACAAATTGCTGTTGGATTATTATTCATTTACATTATTGTCAGTTTTTATTCAAAATCTGTGTACTTATACAACATGCCATGCCAGTGCCACCACCCACTACCAATAATAGCATTACCATTATTACAGAACTAGATAGTAGATTTGATTTCATAGCAGTGAACTAAATGACATAACACAACTATAATTAATACATAGCAATTTTGGCATGTCTGATGGAGTAAAATTAAGTCACACAAACCTCGTTTATTATGTATTTTTGGCAGCCTCAAGCAGCTTTATCATTTCTTCATCTTCTATCAGCATAGTAAATGCCAGCGATGGATTTAGAAGGCATGTTGCTGCTGGTATTGGGTTGAAATTGTCAGCAGCTGGATTCATAATGCAGCTAAACCTGGTCTTCGTATCACTCAGCATGGTTGATGTAACTGACTTTGATACCTTGCAAGACTGTAGGTGACACTGCAGCTCGATAATTGCAGGCAGTATATGAGAAAGTGATTGACTGTCTGTTTGAAGTTTATCAGTCTGCACAGCAAACGGCTTCAACAGATCAGACAATTCTTGTAGTCGCATCCATTCGCTAATCAACAGTGTGTCAGTTTTCATCTCAGCCAGTAATTCAGTAACACACGCTTTGAGTTCAATAAAGCGAGATATCATATGGTAAGTGCTGTTCCATCTGGTACTGTTATCAATGACAAGCACTTTGCCACATCATTGTTTAATTTTTTCTATCCCTTTACTTGACTTTCTAATTTTTCCAACCATGTGTCTAACTTTAGTAAGGAGGCTGTCATAATGGCTGAATGCTTTTTTCACCACAAGCTGAAGCGAGTGAGCTAGACACGCCATTCTAGGATAAGGCATATGACTAGATTTGTCTTAACTCTTCTAATTCAATTGAGTAAACTAAGTCTGCCGGTACAGGATCAATGTTGACTTCTACTTCTTTATCAGTGTCACTTCCTTCAGCATAACTGGCATCATTATCCGAATTTGAAAGATATTCTGCCTCTGTACTGATATCATTATCATCACATTCTTGGTCAGCCATTTCTCTTTCATTTAGCAATCTGATGGCTTTGGTCATGTTGGCTCCACTGTCAGTGACAATCATCAACACTTGTTTAGATGTAATGTTCCAGTCCAACAAGCACTGATGTAGAGCTTCAGCCAACATTTCTCCTGTGTGCGAATACTGCAGCTGGACAAGTTGTAGCATTGCGTGTCTAACAACCAACTTCACAGAATCAAAAAAACAAGCAGAAACACCCAAGAAAGATGCAGACAAGTTTGTTTTGGACCATCCATCGAGACAGATTATGACTTTAAGAGAAGCAGAAATCAGTTCCTTGAGTTTAACAATTCCTTCATTCCAATGCTCAGTTATCATTCGTTGAAGTGATTTAGATCCTGCATATATTTTGGGTAGAAAAATACTACTTTGAATCGCTATCAGCTAACTTTTCATAACTAAAATAAAGTTTGACAATCACATGTATTAACTTGTAATTGTGGATCACAGATTTCACCGATTTCAACAAAAAGTATTTCCACAGTCACCTGTGTTTTCAATCAACAGCGTTCCCAGTCACAGTTTGAACATCTGTTGTTTGTTTCGTTGTTTTAAATCTTATATATCTATGGCTTTAACCCTACAGTGCCCAATTGTTGTTTTTTTTTATGTTTGTACAATTAGTAACATCAAATCGGAAATAAATAAAGCAAAAGTAGATTGCGCATGCTCTTCCGCTAATTTTACATCCCTCTGAAATAACGTGAATAAATACATTCACCTTTTTAGGCCATTTTATTAGTAAGATTATAATACTGAAATGCGTGAGGCGTGTATCAAAAATCATAAAACTTTCATGTGATTAGTTATGAAAGTCTTTTTAGTTATAGTTATTATTAGTTTTTTTGGCAAGCATTTTAGTTATTATTTAGTTATAGTTAAAAAATTCTTGCTAGTTTTAGTTTTAGTTATAGTTAACTAAAGTCAATCATTCTAGTTATCGTTTTAGTTATAGTTAACTGAACAACACTGATAGTAACACCAATAAAACTTCTTCGTCTGGACGTCCAGCAATCGGTAGTTGTACAGACAGTATTTATTGAAGCCAACTTATCTTTCAGCTATGATTACTAGTAGTGATTGAATTTATGTAGATTACTCTTAAAACAATGTATTAAAATCGGTATTATTTCTCTGCAGATAGCTAATAATGGCAATAGAAAAGTATTGATATCGAGTATCGAAATATTTCGTTTAAAATGTATCGGCGATACGCAAATCAATACTTGATACAAAAAGGATCGGCAGTACAGCAACCAATACTAAAAAAGTATCGCCGATATTGTATTGGCCGATACCGATACTTCGATACTAACAACCCTGGCGTAGCCTAATACTAACACGTTTGGGGAAAACACTGATCTACAGGGAGATAATTGTAGAAAAGCGCACATTTTTGTATGCTTGACTATATAGAAAAAAAAGTTAAAGTCATGGTAAACAATAATGTTAATAGGGAGGGGCAGTCCGCTGGGGAGGCACTTAGATTTCCATGAGAAAGAGGCGGCATTTTAAGAATCCGCCCCGGGCGCCAATAGAGCTAGTTACGCCACTGGCGCTCTGGTTTGAAGGTCAGGGTTAAAATAATGGCCTCACAACATTGAAGTTCAAAGGTTAGGGTAGGCAAAGATAGGGCCGCGCTGCACTTCGGTTCAAAATTGATACGCTAAATTTGGTTAGAACCGCGCCACACCCTCACAATGGATAGTTCAAAGGTAAGGTCAGGGCCGCGCTTTCTACTTCTTCGCTGAAGAAGAAATAATTACTAAAGCGTTTAGTCACTGTTAATGTTTATTTCAATCAGCACATTTCTGTCAATGTCGAATTATGTCTATTTTCATTTCAACATGTTGGTGCAAAGTCTTTTCTGAATGTCACTTCTTTTTGACGATTTTTTAAAAAAATGTTTTATTAATTTAAACAGAAGTCAGCTAGAAAATTTACTTGTTTGTCTTACATTCAGTAATTTTAGACTAAAGTTGACATATTTGTCTTACATTTAGTAATGTCAGGCTAGAGTTGACACATTTGTCTTACATTCAGTAATGTTAGACTTAAGTTGACATATTTGTCTTACATTCAGTAATGTTAGACTTAAGTTGAAATATTTATCTTACATTTGATACATTTCAGACGAAAGTTGACATATTGGTCTTACATTCAATAATGTTAGACTAAAATTGACATATTTGTCTTACATTCAGTAATGTTAGACTTAAGTTGACATATTTGTCTTACATTTGATACATGTCAGACCTAAATTGACATATTTGTCTTACATTCAGTAATGTTAGACTAAAGTTGACATATTTGTCTTACATTCAGTAATGTTAAACTAAAGTTGACATATTTGTCTTCCATTCAGTAATGTCAGGCTAGAGTTGACATATTTGTCTTACATTTAGTAATGTTAGACTAAAGTTGACATATTTGTCTTCCATTCAGTAATGTTAGACCTAAATTGACATATTTGTCTTACATTTAGTAATGTCAGGCTAGAGTTGACCAGTTTTACTCCACCAAGTGATGGCAGTGGGAGACCAATGGAAGCTATACCTGTGGAGAAAATGACAACATAAAAACATATGGAAACTTCTCAAACCTTACAACATAATAATTGATTCATGCCTTTATGTAAATATTTAATCATTTTTTGTTTGCCTTACTTTTCATCTGTGGAATTATAATATTGTCCACGCTTGATTGTATAAATTCATTGGCTGAAATCTCCTGAAGAAAAATAGTACAGGTATTCTTTATTTATATCGTTGTTAATTAGCTGGCATCTAATAAATTATGCTAAACTACATCAATATAAAACCCCAGCTATATTGACATCAACTGACACTGAATTAAACGTCACATTCTTTACTTGTTGACTGAAGGAGAAATTAAAGTTTTATAAACATCAAATGATAAACATTGTTTTTATATGTACTAAACAGAAATAATAACCTAAATAAATGAGTTCCATGTATCTATTTCACAATGAGAAGGCAAATGTCATCAATCATGTGCTACACATATGAAAGTTGAAATAACGAGTTATCATACAATAAATCATATGTGCTGATGCGAGTTAATAAATTAAAATATGGACATATGATAGCTGGAGGGAAAGGGGGGCATGATACCATAATCATTATTTGTTCTAATAACGGTATTTGTATTGATATTACCTGTACTGTAGGATGCTGGCAGACAGCCTGCCATCTTTAATGTAAGGAGTCGCAGTCAAAGTCAGAACCTGCAGTAGACATCTTAATATATATACTAGCTTTACCCTGCAAAACCTGATTGGTAGGCTAGGTTATTTTTGGTTTCGGGCAGATCCGATTTTTTCATGATTGTATTTTAAACTAGAATACTGTTGTATTAATTCTTTACTTTCGATTTAACGCAGAACCCAAATCGCTATTATATATATATATATATATATATATATATATATATATATATATATATATATATATATATATAACATGAAGCATGCAACTTTTAGCACGAAGCGGACACGAAATATTTTAGGCTAATGCAGAATGATTCACTCTGATAAATCAAACTAAAACTGATTGTAATAATAAACTGATTTAAGGTTTTTTAAAATGTAATTTTAAGGTAGAGGATGACACTAACTAACCACTTGCAGACTTAGGAAGTTGAGGTAATCGTCTGCTCGGACGTGTACGCTGAGGTCCATGTTTCCGTACAAGACAACGGAAATGACGTCACTGGTCACTTCGACACTCGGGGTTTGGTTTGACTTCAGGTCCACCTTGACATAAGACTGTGGATACTTTGTACCCAGCTGTTCAATTATACAAAGAAACTTGATACCGTAGGCATAAAATATTGATGCCTCTCCTTGATATGGTAGGCTACATTCAGGTGTACATAAAATTATTATTTTACATTTAGGTTTGTTTGCTTGTTTTATACTTGCCAAGTTTGAAGTAAGTCTATGTAATTATGTAAAAAAGTCAAAGTGACGTAAATAATCATATACTCTTGTACTTTTGGTTTAAATGTCATTTTAGATCTAAACAAATAAGAAATGAAAGAACCGGTGCGACAGTTTTATAAAATGACAAGATTTGAAAATCCAAAAAAAAATCTTTTAAAATTTGTTTCGTTTTGTTTCGTTAAAATTGTTTAGCTTGAATTATTTCAATAACTCACACTTAAATACATTGCAGAATAATAAAATAAAATGAAATACACTGATAGTTGACCAGTTATTTCATGATGATGATAAACCTGTAAGCTACATCTGATGTGTACTTAAGATGTACTATATCTATGATATACTTGGTAAGCTACATCTGATGTGTACTAAATCTTTGATGCATCTATGATAAACTACTGACCTCTGGAATAATAGATCCAACACACCGCCCATCACTGCAGGTGGTCCGAAGAAAGTCAGCCAGGGTCAACTGTTGGTGACCGTTGAAGTGCTGGACACCCACTGGAGGCAGGTTCTGTCATATTTTAAGATGGACATGCCAGGACTGTTTTATTTATACATAACACCACATTCCAAATTTTTAAAAAAAGGTAATTGAATTTTTTTTTGAAAAAAATATATTAAAAAAAGTTTAACTAAAAGTCTACAAAAATATTGTACGTCATTGTGTCTATAGAAATAAAACTTCAATGGCCGCCAAGAATCTACTATCTGCACCCAGTTTTGCAAATATTTTGTTCATTGATTTTATATTGTGTTACGTTAACAGCTCTCCCAAGCATATATCTCAGTAATGGTCAGTACTACAATATTCTATTATTTGACCAGTGTTGTGGAGATTACAAATAAATTTGTAGGGTGACGTAGGGTCGGGGATATTTGATAACCAGATCGACGTTGAGCGGGTTATGGGCTCGAGTATTGCCAGACCAGTCAGCCAGCTATCCACCAGTCAGCTAGCTATCCACCAGTCAGTCAGCTAGCTATCCACCAATCAGTCAACTAGCTATCCACCAATCAGTCAACTAGCTATCCACCAGTCAGTCAGCTATCCACCAGTCAGTCAGCTATCCTCCAGTCAGCCAGACCAGTCAACTATCCACCAGTAAGTCAGCTAGCTATCCACTAGTCAACTATCCACCAGTCAACCAGACCAGTCAGTCAGCTAGCTATCCACCAGTCAGCTATCCACCAGTCAGATATCCTGCAGTCAGCTATCCACATGTCAGTATCCACATGTCAGCTATTCACCAGTCAGCTATCCACCAGTCAGTCAGCTATCCACCAGTCAGCTATCCTGCAGTCAAATATTCACATGTCAGCTATCCACCAGTCAGTCAGCTATCCATCAGTAAGCTGCACCAGTCACCGAAACTAAAATTGTTCACACAATACCAATACTACCAACGCGACATAAAGCGATAACTTCCTAAATGGGTCATCGTGAAATTCAGTCTGGACATGATGGCTCATTGAAGTCAATCTAGAGCCAGGTCACATGCAAATGACCCTTGTCATTACCTTATCAGCGGTCAGTGTGTACTGAAGGTAGCCCTCACTGTGTGCCACATAGGCCAGTGTCTCTGCCGGATAATCAGACAGCAGTATGTACACCATTCTTGTGTTGTCCACTTGAAACTCGGGTAATGGAGAGGGAGTCAGTGGACTTGGCTTTCTTCCCGCCTTCCAGTAGACTTCACCCTGAAGTAATGCAATATTATTGACTTGCTGGGGCACATGAGGAAGTAGTGATGACAGTTATGCCAATACGGTAGATGTTATTATAGTTACACCGAAACTAACCTTAGATAAATCTATGTAATAATAGACCTAACGTATATTTAATGGCAGTGGTTTTTAAATAGTGTATACTTGTATTATTAAAAAAGAAATAAAATTATATACTCAAACCTTTACACCTTATTTTTATACAAAACGGTTTCTACCTATATATACATTCAACATCAAATATACTTGAATGTGAGTGTGTTGTAATATAATTTCCTTGGCATGAAAGATAATTTCGACTATTTTTATTGTAAACCCCTAACTATGTCAAAAGATGCAGGCTAATGCATAAACTAGACCTGTACGGACCGATTTTCGGAATATAACAAACTACAAAAATAAATAATAATAATAATAAGAAAAAACTGAGCTTAAAAAATAACACACAGAGCACAACAACACATAATCATTATTTAAATATACTTCATTGTACCAAAAGAGGCAATCCATTGTACAATTGACCTCACACAATAATACTGTTAACAATACTCTACAAAAGAAATCGAAGCAGCCTGTAGCAATACACTAAAATAAACATCTACAAATACATGAATCATTAAAAGGGTCACGCGGAATTTCTTCCTATGCAACGCCGGGCATAACTGCTGGTCTTTACTAAACTGTGGTTATCAGTATTTATCATTTTACACAGATTTAGCTTTACTTTGGGTAAGGGTACTTAATCATGCTTAAGCCTTTTTTTGAAAACTACTTTATGAATTGTGTCCCTTTTAAAATTTCTCCCATTTTTTTTCCTCTTTATATTTTCTGACAATGTTGACTGAGATTTAAAAAAAATGAGTTATTTGAATTAATCCACACATTTCTCATGTTAAAGTTAAGTCAGCAAGTAGCCTATACTTACCAAATGATCCCCTTCCATATAATTGTCAGCAAACACAATTGGCGACGTATGTACGTAGTCAATGACAAACACGTCAGCAAATGTCGAGGTCACTGTACAAGAGAAACACTCAGTCAGTCAATTCATCAAACATTATGTCTTTGTGTCTGTCTGTCTTTGTGTATGAGAGACACATATAATGGGACTTTTCTCGTTTGTGGTTGGGTTGGCCTGGTATTAGTTTTCCTACTTTAGATATGGAGAGGTGTGTGGCGGGAGGTAAACATCTGTTAAATGTATTTTTGTATCTCGAATAAACAATAATAAAAAATTAGGTAAAATTCCACAATTTTTGTCAACGATGGGGCTAAGCTAGTGTGTGTGTATGTGTGCGTGTGCGTGTTTGTATCATCTATAATATATGGTTTTACCTTACATCCATGCATGTTATCATCTTACACTGTAATGTATGGTTTTACCTTACATCCATGTATGTTATCATCTTACACTGTAATGTATGGTTTTACATCACACCCATGTATGTTATCGTACACTGTAATGTATGGTTTTACCTTACACTCATGTATGTTATCATACACAGTAATATATGGTTTTATCTTACACCCATTATGTTATCATCATACACTGTAATGTATGGTTTTACCTTACACCCATGTATGTTATCATACACTGTAATGTATGGTTTTACCTTACACCTATGTATGTTATCATACACTGTAATATATAGTTTAATCTTACACCCATATATGTTATCATCATAAACTGTAATGTATGGTTTTATCTTACACCCCTGTATGTTATCATACACTGTAATATATGGTTTTACCTTACACCCATGTATGTTATCATACACTGTAATGTATGGTTTTATCTTACACCCATATATATTATCACCATACACTGTAATGTATGGTTTTATCTTACACCCATGTATGTTATCATACACTGTAATATATGGTTTTATCTTACACCCATATATGTTATCATCATACACTGTAATGTATGGTTTTATCTTACACCCATGTATGTTATCATACACTGTAATGTATGGTTTTATCTTACACTCATGTTTGTTATCATCTTACATTGTAATTCTTTTGTTTTGTTTGCTCCATTATTATCCAGTGATTGGATCATATAAATACAAATCTGAAAGTATAAAAATCAAATATCAAATATATCTTAGTTCTATGACAGACTTATCGCTGATTTAGTTATATTAAAATATAAATTTAAATGATAACATTGATTTGAATAATTTATAACAATAAAATCACTTTATAGGGTAACATTTATTTACACCGACAATCTTACCAAAGTCATTCTTGTAAACAAGATAAGAAAAGAAATAACAAACATATAATGAACCAATGTTTTCAATGAGTTCTATTGAATTATCCACATTCATCTGTTTTATTCAAAGTTTCATGTTTTTTGTAGTTTTTTTTTTTATTTTTCCGAAAGGAAATATCCTAACGCAGCCATATTTTATTTTTTTCTAAATTCATTTGTTGATTTTTTTTGTGAAAAGCCAAATTCCTTATTATTGTCGATTTGAGTTTTTTTTTTAAAAAAATTGATATTTGATTTATTTGAATCAAAGAATATGTATACATTTTTTTGAAAATTTAAATAGCAAATTAAATATATCAGAGAAGGCAAAGATTGTGCCAAATCTATATCTTGCATGTATAAAATAATGTTTTATAATACATGTTAGATTAAGAAAATCCGATTTTATCTAATCGTTTGATTTAAAATATATTAAAAAAACAAACAAACTACTTCACCTGTTCCTGTATTGAAGATTTTATTCTACCGGTGAAAATATTCTGCAGTAAATTCAACAACCAGGAGAAGTCTCCGGTAAACAGTAAATTAAAATTGTTGATGTTTACCTCACAGTCTGATGATTGAGGCACAGTTCGATAACCATCGTCTGGAACTGAAATCGGAACAGACAAAAGAGAATTTCCGTGATTTGCGATGACATTACGTGATTGATGATGAAAAACTGATGATACGATTATTGACATCATGTCATGACTGATGAAGACATGACTGATGATGACATGACTGATGACGAAATGACTGATGATGACATGACTGGTGATGTCATGACTGATGATGTCATGACTGATGATGACATGAATGGTGATGTCATGACTGGTGATGTCATGACTGGTGATGTCATGACTGATGATGGGATGACTGGAAATGTCATGACTGATGATGACATGACTGGTAATGTCATGACTGGTAATTTCAAGACTGGTAATGACATGTCTGGTAATGACATGTCTGGTAATGACATGAGTGATGATGACGTGATTAATGGTAAAAATAACTCTTAATTTTTTCTCCTACGCATTGTGCTATTTGGGTGTCCCAGAGGATGGGGGGTTGGGTGGTCTGACAGATAAGAAGAGCGGTTCAACCGCCTCCCTTACCTCGACCCAGGTATGGACCCAACCCGGGCCGGTTACCGCCGGTCAAGTGATCTCATGGAACTCTAATTTGTAGATTAAGGAATCAAAGGGAAAGTCCTGGGTTCGATCCTGGCAGGGAGACTCTGAATCTTTTCATGCCCTGATGAAAGTTGCAACGTCTGTCAAGCCTTAATGGGTAGCGGTAATGAGTTTAATCCTTTTTAAAGAATCTAAGACTGGGATGGTGAGGAGAGATTTTTATATAAGTTCCGAAATTAAAGTAATTTGAGATGATTCTTTTTTACTTATGTCAGTACCTTATGTTTTCATACGTAGTATTTGTTTATTTTTCGTTGATATTTTAAATATTTTGGCGTGCTGGGAACGTTGCAGTGTGTTTGCCAGTCTAGTACTATCCTAACAGTTTTTTTTAATTGCACCTTTACAGTGACTTTACAAAACAAAAAAAAAAGCAAACCAAAAACTCTGGGACGCATGGTGGTGCGGTGTAGCACAATTGACTGTTTCGAGTTCGATCCCCATAGATAATTCCAGGATTGTTTCATGTCCCGGTAAAAATTCCCTATATCTCTCCCAATCTTAAAACGGATACCTATACGAGCAAAACACTTATCGACATACGTCCTCCGTATTGTCTCCATGACCATTGCACTCCAAGCAATTGTAGGAATGAAAGAAGAGCATTACAAATACCGCCTCTTTAATAAATTACAGTATGTTATATATATATATATATATATATATATATAACTCACCTAGAGATAACTTGAAATGTATATCCACTTGGTCAAATACAGCTTTCACAGTCCCAGACAATGGGAGATTGGCTCTGATTCACATGAAACAAAATTAACTTTGAAAGTGTTCAAATATTTCATTGGCTTGACATAAAATAGTGTTAAATAAAGAAACTAATTTCAAATCATTTGTTTTGAAATTCATTCTTTTAAAAATAATACTTTAGTAACAATTGTAAACATCCGTTGATCTCTTTTTGTAGCTTATTAAATATTATTTAATCAATATTATTGTCAAATTAAAATAATTTATTTTATGAAAAAAGAAAATTCTTCAACTGAGTTCAGTTTGTCTAGATCTTTAGGTAGCATTGAGACCATGATATTCCCAATAATCTGGTTTTTCCATGAGACATGTTTTTCTGTCCCATCCTATCCCATCCTATGGTAATTTATGTCTGTCCCGTCCCATGGGATTCCCATGATAATATTAACGTTATGGGATGCCGTTGAAATAAAAATAAGAAATTTCTGAAAGTTTAAGTTTGGTGTCTACTGGATTGGACTACATACACAAACATGTAAAACGACAGAATTTAATACATTTGATATTGTGAATATTCAATACTTTTTAAACAAAAGTTTAATCTCAATACGAAATACCGTAATACAATTTAGTGTCTTTCTGACATTCTTATTCTGTTTCTGAGTCACTCATTCAGCAGATTATGCATAAATGCGTATTGCTTCAGCTACGCATGGAAAATTTATATGTAATCTCCGCCCATCTCATAAAATCAGGCCGTACTATTGGTGTTAATAGCTTGTGCTCCATCTAGTTGTTTATACCACATCTTTGGGCGTGACGCACCAAAATGCGAACGAACCATCTTATATGATAAAGGGTTATGTGTATTTATTTATTTATTATCTGCTATTCGGTGTCCAACCACAAGATAAAGAACAGATTACGCAATACATATTTAAAATGAAAAAGAAGGCTTAAAAGCTTTAAAAATTAACAAATTTGGGGTAGCTCAGGTGCACATCAAGCCGCTATGACATGAGACATGGAAAATACAAATGTGTGCTGTCCCATCCCATGGATAACGTCCCATAGGGTTCCCGCGGGATTCCCATTCCCATGGACAAGCCTGACAATAATTGACAAGTGTATTTGATTTGGCTTCAGAGTTAATATAAAAAATATGGTATTAGGTATTTACATATTTAAGACGCTGTAACTGACATTGTAATCTGTAGACACAACCAGACTCAAGTTACTGACAAACAGGGCGGCGTCATTATTGCCTGACTCAGTCGGAGTCAGCTGTATGTTTATCTTGGGTTCATTCACTTCATCCACTGTAGTACTGTTGGCACAAACAATACAATAAAAGCTGTGTTAGAGAAAAAAATCTGGCATAGAGACTGTACATAACAAAGTTCAATATTCATCTGTTTTATAGATGCATTATTATTAAAATGTATTGTAGATGACTAAAGATTCTTTGACCGTAAATATGCTACATAACTCAAATAGTTCAATATAAAGAGATATAAGGTAGTCAATTAGCATGACCGTTAACCAGAGAGAGAAAGAGAGAGAAAGAGAGAGAAAGAGAGAGAAAGAGAGAGATAGATAGATAGATAGATAGATAGATAGATATGTAGAGAGAGAGAGAGAAAGAGAGAAAGAGAGAGATTGATAGATATATAGATATGTAGAGAGAAAGAGAGAGAGAGAGAGAGAGAGAGAGAGAGAGAGAGAGAGAGTAAAGAAAAAAGCAATAGATAAATAGACAGTTAATGTTATAGATCAACAAATATTTAGGTAATTATATTGTTTTTAACAAATTTATTTTGTTATTTTACTTTTTGATGGAATAATAAATCTGGTCGGCGTTTCCCTCCAAATCAGGGATAGATATTTGTTTCACCAGGTTAATGATTTGTAGCTTGGCGATATTTCCAACTGTGAACAAATAGACAAGGAGCGTTACATCTTATTACACTAGAGTAAGTCTTTCATTCACTGTTTTGTTCATCGGTTGTTTTACATACCACCAAGTCTGTTTCTCATTTTCAATGAAAGTAATTTTCCTGACTTTTTAAAATATCAAATAAAGATCAAAGATAAGGATCGCGATATTTGAGTGTTAAAAAGACAAACTATTAACACAGACTGTGAACACAGACTATTAACACAGACTGCGATCACAGACTATTAACACAGACTGCGATCACAGACTATTAACACAGACTGTGAACAGACTGAACACAGACTATTAACACAGAATGTGAACACATACTATTAACACAGACTGCGAATGCAGACTGTGAACAGAGACGGCAAACACAAACTATTAACACAGACTGCGAACACAGACTACTTACTCATACATTTAGACCAAC
>JAGDYQ010000049.1:406817-510212 GCA_021962125.1 Bulinus truncatus | reverse complement strand
AGAGTGTTTCAAAAAAAAATTTTTTTTCAAATTTAACCGCATAGGGCATTAATGGATGAGGATTGATGTATTAGGTAACCAGTAAAAATTTCAGTCAAAAAGATTGACATTAACAGACTGCTCAAAGGGTCTCCTTCTTTTGGCATATTCGTAAGCAGGGACTAGGCGTGAGTTTTGCCGGTCTAACTCTTAGAGAAAAATTGATTGATGATTTTATAGCCATATACAAAGCACAAACGAACAAAGATCTATATATTTGTATAAAGTATTGGACTAATAAAATATACAATTTATATATAACTGATGTTATATATATTTAAACTTGTAGTCATTTTATTATAAATGATTATGCTAACTATATTCAATACACACAAGACCATTATATAGCTATATAATGGTCCTGTGTGCATTGAATATAGTTAGCATAATCTTTCATAATAAAATGATTACAAGTTTAAATATATATAAAATTTATTTATATAAATTGTATATATTATTAGTCCAATACTTTATAGAAATATATAGATATTTGCTCGTTTGTGCTTTGTATATGACTATAAAATCATCAATCAATTTTTCTCTAAGAGTTAGACCGGCAAGACTCACACCTCGTCCCTGTTCGTAAGCCTATATGATGCAATTTTGGAGTGGATTTTTTAAATTGTCTTTGTAGTATACTATTATTGACATTTAAATTGTTAATTCCGCATTATTCATTCTGCAATGTACACTGCTGTGCGTTCTTTTTCTTTCAGATTTAGAGTTCAATTGTAATAATTGATATGGCATCTGTACCTCAAAAGACTTTCAAAACTAGATCTGAAATCGATGTCTGGTTGATTGGTCAACAGTTAGCATCTCTTGATTTAGTCACTTGTTCTAACAGCCTACCAACTATGGGGCTCACTCTGCATCGTTTGCTTTATTACTTGAAGAGTCAGAAGCTTTCTCTCTCTGAAAGCTGCTCAAATGTGATCGATGAAGTTTTTGCTATATGGTTTATAGCGCACATCCCAACGACACAGAAACCTAATGCTGTTGCCAAGCTGAAAGCATTGTACGAGAGATATGTTAAGCTTGGCAAGAACAAAGGCTGTCAAGTGATAGGCAGATGGAGTTGAAAGTTGAATTTTTCCAGCCCATGAATCAACAACAGTATCACTGTCAACAAGTACAATATATAGAGCTAGGAAAAATGTTTGCCAATCAGTCACAGTAAACCAGAAGGAGATGTTTGTGCCAAGCACACCATTAATTGCTCATTTTGATGGAAAATTACTACCAGATGTTGGTGGCCAATCAGACGAGCTAGTTGATCGAATGCCAATTGTTGTGTCTTGAGTGAAGATTGAAGAGCTTCTGACAATTCTACAACTTTCAAGATCAACTGGTGAATTAATGGGTAAAGCTGTGGTTACTACATGAGTTGAAAGGTGTCCCAGAATGGCTGGCTGGTCTTTATTTTGATACAAGTTCTAACACAGGAGTTCAAACTGGCGCCATAACAGTTATTCAGCGGATGTTTGACAAACGCCTTCTATTTCTAGCATGCAGTCATCACATCTTTGAAATAATATCAGCAGCAGTGTTTGACAAGTTGTTTAAATCATCTGGACCACACTTTTTACTGTTCAAATGTTTCAAGGAAACGTGACCGTCCCTTGATACATCACGATTTGCTGCTATTGATGTCTCTACATCCAGCTCATAGTTATCAAACAGTGAGAAAGCTTGCCTTTATGAGAGAAAAGCAGACCATGATGCTTAAAGGGGCCCAACATGAGTACACTGTTATTTGATTAACAGGAATTCTCTATCAAAATAGTATACACATATATGTTACTTACTAACTGTATAACAAACATCATTTAGGTTCTTGGCTATACTGGGTCAAATACTGATGAAAACTGTCTGAAGTGCAATGTTTGGAATTTTTAGGGCATTCTTTGTGCAAGCTACACTTAAGATAAATACATCATTCAACTCAGGATAAAACAATGAGTAAATACTGAAAATATCAGTCTGATACCTCTTTTAGTTTTTGAAATATTCACGTTCAAATATCGCGAAAATGTAAATGTTACTCAAACTCGTGACTACCCTTAAAACTTTAAGAAATCATATCTCACAAAGTTTTTGACCAAATGGTCTGAAATTTTCAGGAATCACTCAACTTTGAATGTACAACAAGCCCTGAAAATTTCAAAAAGATCTGAGAGGGTCGGGTGAACAATTGTCAAAAAACTGGTTGAGTTGACATGGAATGACCCTTTTGCAAAAAAATACTTAAAAGTTTGATGCTAATGAGCAGTCACTTAGACTCAATATTTTTTCCTATAATTTGGCCATCGTATTACTGACCCGAAACCTCACATTTCTGGGGGGTATGCGAAAGTGAATTAAACAATTTTTTTTTCACCATTATCCTTTGAAACACTATTGTACATTTATGTAGACAAATAGGCAAAAGAAATTAAAGCAATATAATGTACACATTGTAGTCATACTAATAGTAAGAACTGGCCACTACTGGAGACTGCACCGTTGCCAAACATTCACCCTGTGACAGGAGTAAAGCTGGCTCTTTGAACCACACGCAGCGTACTCCCTTGCTAAGGTGTTACTGTTGCCTTAACAGCGGTGAAACGTTGAATTTGGTGCAGTTATCTTGACATTAAGCACAGATGAACATCAAGAACAACAAGAAGAGTTTTTCTTCACATTTTCATTATTGATATCTAGGCTTTGAGGCTCATTGGAGTTGCTATTTTTGTACTGAAGTTGGAATTGCCTGCATAGCAAGTTTTTACACACTGTGTCCAGAAGACTGAGAAATCCTTGACCTAAATAGAAAAAGAGTTAAAAGATATGTTAAGTTTATTTGTAGTAATCAGTTTAACAGGAAAAAAAAAGAAACTAGTTATTACCAATAACATTATTGAATTTGAAATGGACAAAATAAAAAGATGTTTTAAATTGTACCATTTTTTTTCGGTGTATTAGTTTTGTCACGGGCTTAAATCTACCCGTGCTAATAGCCTCTGAACTAAGAAATCACATGGTAGGAAAATGGAAGAGGTTTATATGCATCTCCATTATCAAAGAAAATTTATTTCATTGTTACTAAAAATAAATGAACATTTATAATAAATAAAATCATTACCAGTTTTAGCGGAGACGTAGAAAACACAATCACACTCATTTTTTCCGGCATGAGTCTCTACCATAGTTTTGGACAATCCACTTTCCAAGTCAGTTTTATTACCAACTAGGTATCGAAGGGCTGGAAAAGAAATGTACAAAACACATTACCACAGCAGTCTGATAAAGTCATTTAAAGTCTGACCGTTCATGACAACAGTCACCTCCATCCCCCCAAAAGACTGTCAAGTGTTCAAATTTGAAAATTAATATGTATCTACGGATTGTACATTTGCAATTATCAATTCAAAAGTCATCTCTGAGTAAATGTCATGAATAACTTAATTTTTAAGATATTTTGTTTCACTGAAAATAATTCTATATCAACATTCTGCTGGCCAAGTTTACACTTTACTTGACCAGAATTTTATCATTAAAAATAAATTGGTTATCTCCCATATATAAATGAACATTTTATGCTTGTGACTAACATAGTATATGCCTATATTTAGAATAGTTGCTTAATTGTTAATGGCAGAACGTTACCTTTTGGTGCGTGTTCACCAACAGCTTCATACCACTGTTTTAAACCGGTCAAAGTTTTTGCGTCCGCTACACTGTATACAAATAACACAGCTTGGCTATTTCTGAAGAAGGCATTGGTCAGACTGTTGAATCTTTCTGTCCCAGCTGTATCTATAAGCGTCAACTACCAAGAGATCAAAATACAAAAAGTGATTTGGTAATTATAGCTAGTCAAAGATTATTTCTTAATAATTAACTGCCTTTACAGTGTGCTGAAATTGATTATCTCTATCCTTTGAGGTCTAAATAGAGGCCACATGCTGTTTTTCTCTGATCCTAATGCATGGATATTTATTGTAGTGACCTTTCAACTTTCACAACACAAATGCCATCATTCTGCATTTTGTCTATTTTTTTAAAAGCATCTTTACAAAATAAAAAATAATTAATTATAATAATTAATTTAAAAAAATCACTAGGTAATAACTTTAAATGACAAGGTGCAAGTACGAGTACAAACGAGCGAAGTACTCGAGTACAGGTAGTCAATCAAACAAATACCAAGTAGCCAGTCTCTGCTGAGTCGTTATGGAAGCAAATGTTCCGAATACATGTAATTACCTTTATTTCCTTTCCATCTACTTTGTGAACCTTTGAACAGATGTCGATACCAATAGTTGTCATCTTTTCATCATAGAATTTATCGTCCCTCACCCTTAGGAAGCAAGATGTTTTCCCGACACCATGTTCTCCTATCAAAATGATTTTAAACGCGTTATTCTTGGAACTCATCGCGGCATATGCACTTACATTTAGCATATATCATATAACGTCACGCGGACATTTGAACGATACAGACTATTTTTTGTCCAACCACTTTATAATTCTATAAATAGAAGTGCGAGAATTCCCAGTGGTTTCTCTTCCAGCTCTGTGTATGAATCTGTACACCAGAGTTGACAACTTTGTAATAGTTAACGGCAGTCCGCCTACGAGATAAATGGGTCTTTCATATCCTACTGCAAAGGTCAGGGTTAGAGTGTATCAAACGGAACCTGTATGTATTTATATATGTTTAAAATAAAAAGTGAATAATCACAATTTTTATATCTGAGTCAATGAAAACATCTAGTTTGTATCACATAGTCTGCATTTTCTTAGACGGTTTTTAAAAAAAAATATAATAATCTGGATATGTTTTATATAAGTTGTCAGCCTTGATGTAAATAAACGCAGGCAGTGACGACACATATACACAGCACATGTTTTACATGACACTCTGTGATAAAAATATACACCTCAGGTAACTCCTCCTTTGAAGAGTCCCCGGGTTGCTTTCATGACACCGATAAGACAGATTCACTCTGGATTTACCCACCGGTTTCATTTTCCTGTGCATGGTTTATACGCTTATGGACTTGAAAGAACATTATTTACACTCTAAAGGCAGTAATAAAACAACACCCTCTTTATCATGACAGAAAGACATGCTTTAAGAGGATCTCTAGATATCATCTGAAGTCTGAAGACTACAGAGACGTACCTAGGGTTAGAGGGGGGGGGTGTCCAAATTTTAAAGTCCCATCCCTCGTGTCCCAGCTTGAGGGGGGGGGGCACCCAAATTTTTTTTTACATTAAATATTAAGTAAATTATCTCATGTCATGGTTTTCGAATGTCAAAATGCAGGGGCCCCCAAAGAGGCCAAGCCCCCGGGCCCCCAAATCCCTAGGTTCGGCACTGATGAATATGTTTGTTCCTGCAGCTTCGTTTACAACCTGGGGACCCTTCCACGGAGGTTCTTCTAAAATAATAAATTAGGTCGTCGTTGGTTGGTCGGAATGGAACAAGTATTGAAAGCTCCACCCCCCACCCCATCATCCCGAACATCCATACCAACGCCCAATGAGGAGCTTTAAACCAACTTTTTTCATGCTTGGATAAGGGAATTAACAATGAGAAGTGCGCAGTCAGCCCACCGGCGGCGGAATGAAATTTTTTAAGGCGGGGCAAGCCAAAATTCAAGGAGGGGGGGGCGCCCCCCCCCCTTGAAAATTTAAGGAGGGGCAAGACAAAATATGACCGAAAGACAAATTTTACCTCCTTAATTCTATAATAGAATATAGTAATTCTGTAGCAAGTATTTAATCGATATTATTAAAAATAGTATATTAAAAAAATAAAAATGAATATTGAGCACTTCTGTCGTCAACTGATTCGTAATGTCAGTTTGTTTACAAATTTAATAGTGAAAATAGATCAGAAAATTACTGATAATTATCATGAATGATGATGAATATGAAACCAGAAACGGGAAACTCAATAAACAAAAAGTAATTTATGAAAAGATAATAAATAATTGTATTTTCTTTAAAAATTACATTTGCCGTCATTCGGTAGATGGCAATACTTCTATATACTTATAAGACGCATTTGCTATCTGTCTGTCTGTTCCCTTAAAACTCAAGATCCAGACAACCAAATAACGTGAAATTTGGTACACGCAGTGGCGCAACCACTGGCGCAACCACTGGGGCTCAGAGCCCCCCCAGGCCAAATCATCATTACATAATTTACGTTATAAAGTTACAAAAAAGACTGTCAAACTGTCTTTTTTCAAAATGTAAGCCCCCCCCCCCCCCCAGCATTTTTGCTGGTTGCGCCACTGGGTACACGTACACAAAATTACATGGGGAATGTTCTTAATCAGGTTTTGTTCCATCTCAATGGGTACCTTAATTGTAATTAATTATTTTGAATATCAAAGATATGAAAATTGGCAAACTTTTACCCCGATGTCAGGTTTTACATAGCTAACTTACTATAAATATGATCGGTATGGGGAACCAAATATCACATTACTTACTACATTAATACATTCCATTCCTTCATCCATAGGAATTGTCATCTTTTGCTACAGTCATGCCTAAGAGAGAGAGAGAGAGGGAGAGAGAGAGGGAAAGAGGGAGGGAGGGAAAGAGGGAGAGAGAGGAACTGCCATAAATGTTGTATATCACATTGCTTTAAGATAAATGTACCCTTTTATTGCATGCAAATAAGCCCTTTTTTACGCGTCTTATTTTAAATCTTAATTAAACGTCAAATTACGCTTCTTAAATAAACAGAAAATATTATTTTAAACCCGGGCAAAGCCGGGTACTTGCAACTAGTTTTAAAATATGCCACAACAACTCTCAATAATGTGATTACTGTAAAATGTCAATTAATTATAATTTCTTTCAAATATTAAATTTAAGAAATAAATCAAATGAATTATGAAAATGATACATATAAACTAAAATGAATTACAAAGTTAAAAAAAGTTAAAATTTGGGGGGGGGGCAGACTGGAAATTCAAGGGTGGGGGGGCGCCGCCACCCCTTAAAAGTTTTAGGGGGGCCGCTGCCCCCCTTCCCTGCTCCGCCGCCAGTGAGTCAGCCCACTAATAATTAACACATCTTTCAAACAAGTTTTAATCCATGCATTATAGAAACATGTTGGCGGAAATAATGCCGGATCTTAGGGCATTCATAGCAGCTCAATACATAATGTTAGGGCATTCATAGCAGTTCAATACATAGTGTTAGGGCATTCATAGCAGCTCAATACATAGTGTTAGGGCATTCATAGCAGCTCAATACATAGTGTTAGGGCATTCATAGCAGCTCAATACATAGTGTTAGGGCATTCATAGCAGCTCAATACATAGTGTTAGGGCATTCATAGCAGCTCAATACATAGTGTTAGGGCATTCATAGCAGCTCAATACATAGTGTTAGGGCATTCATAGCAGTTCAATACATAGTGTTAGGGCATTCATAGCAGTTCAATACATAGTGTTAGGGCATTTATAGCAGCTCAATACATAGTGTTAGTGCATTCATAGCAGCTCAATACATAGTGTTAGTGCATTCATAGCAGCTCAATACATAGTGTTAGGGCATGCATAGCAACTCAATATATAGGTGCAGGCCCGTAGGCAGCTCAAAGTCAGCAGGGGGGCACCAATACCCAGCATCTTTACTTTTTCTTTCTTTTTTCCTCTTTTCTTCTTTTTCCCTTGGCTACGGGGCTGCATAGGTGTCACAGTATTATTAACAACAATAGTCCTTATGTGACAAACACACTAACTTCAACAACTGGAATACAATACGAACAATATTTATTCTTCCACTTGACTACGATATACAAACTTCTAACTTAACACAACCTCTCCGTAACAGGCTCATAGCCTAACTAACTGGGCGTCCACTAACTGTCCACACCAGTGGAGTTTTGGGAGGGGAACGCGGTCGGACGACATTACCTTACCTTTTTTCAAAACCGGATCGCGTTCCAGAACTTTTTCATGTCCTGACAGCTCCCACTTTTTTTTGCTTCCACTGTGCGTTCCTTTACTTCTTATTTTACCAATACATCACTGGTCCACACAGTCTAGCTACACACACAGACACTCGTCGCACCACTCAGTCTCCAGTTACACGGTGATGCTCTCCCCTGCACACACACACACAAACACACACACAAACACACACACACACACACACACACTTCACAAAATCTGTGACACTCACCCTACCTTGAAAAAAACGATTTCCATTGTTTTTAAACACACGCACAAAGCAACATAAAATCTTTTATGATCTCACAAAAGCAAAAAACAAAAAAAAAAAAAACAAGATATATATGTGTATCCTCTAGTTCTAGTACACAATGTGAACACCGAAATGTGTTACACTGAGCATGAGTACGCCAATGCTCCGAATACTCAAAATAATTACAAGGATTTGACAATAACAAAAAAATCAACCCAAAAATTATTAATTATCCAACATCAATTTTGGGACGTATTCCCTTAACACACAAAGTAATTCAATTATGGGACGTATTCCCCTAACGCCTAACACACAAAGTAAGTCAATTTTGGGACGTATTCCCCTAACCTAACACACAAAGTAAGTCGGTTTTGGGACGTATTCCCTTAATATACAAAGTAATTTAATTATAGGACGTATTCCCTAGATAAGTGTCCATCACCTGGTCCCAGGTAGCACATCCACAATAAATGTGAAGTCATGTAATAGCAACGTCTATCGGCTACTCTGGTGATTGATGGACTTCCGCTTGTTCAAATAGTGCAAAGGAGCATGACCAGTCAGAAGTGTGAAGTAGCCGGACGATGCATAGGCGACCACGGTGATGGCCACCAGATACCTGGAGGTCAGAGTAGAGTATCTTTTCTAAATGAAACCACGGCCAAAGTACAGCCCATGTAGGTGACGTGGTTTGGTATGTTGTTCACATTACCGAGGTCGAGGTATTCTCTCCACTCTTCGCTGGTCGAGAAGTAATTTTTCTCTGTTGGATAGTCTGTTGTCTGTAAAATATATTTACGATGAAACCAATGAAGATGGCCAGACATATTTTACGCTACAGGAACTTCAGCAAGGAGAAAGTGTCACTTAGGTACACTACCCGCCAAGTATTAACTTGTAACTGTTAAGCTCTTTCTCCTCTTCCTTGTCGAATTTCCCATATAAAGTAGCTAAAGACTGGGTCTCACTCTCTTTTCAAATTTTTCTTGCACGGCCCACTGACTGATTGATAGCCTGTAACTTCTGCACCTCTCTTGCTATTTCCTCTATCTGTTTCGCTTTCTCCGCTCTCTGCGGCTCTCTATGATCGCGTTTCTTGCAGCCTTATTTTCTGTCCTAACTGTTCTTATAACGTACCTTTAAACAATTTCTACAGGCTCAGTTTGACGAGCTCCCAGCTGTCACAATACTCACAATGCTCTCCCCTGCACACACACACATACACACACACACACATACAATATGTGACAACAGAGTTAATGCTTGCATAGGGCTTAATAAATAGTGTTTAGGGCCTGCATAGCAGCTCAATACAAATGTCTTGCAATCGGAATGGACCCTGAACAGTGCACTTACTCTTTAAATACGCATATAGTGGTTCAAAGACAGCAATGCGAATTAAGGATGTCGGGCGGTGCCCCCTCCCCCAATGGGCTATGCATGTGGGATACCAATGTCCCTGTTATCATTCTGGCTCTTTACCCGTTCGCCTGCCTAGATTAAAAATCTAATTTACACATTCTAAATTTTTATACAAATATACAATATGGAAACAATATTAGCCCTGAGCAATCATCGAATGAGTTTTGTTATGCTAATCTAGATGACAATCTCCTATCGCAGGTCCTCCTCCAAAGGCGAGCTGATGTGGTCGTTCTAGTCACCCACCACAAAATACCGCCGTAAAAAATATAGCCTACAATATGGGAACAATATTAATAAACAATAACATCAAAAATTCTAACCCTCTTGGTGGTTCTAAAAATTTTGTGCTTGAATACCAACTATTAAAACTGTTTTTATTTTTACAACCCACAAGTAATAACAACTTCAATAAATAAAAAGAGACATTAAAAAAACGTCATAAATTCAATACACATATTTTCCTACAAATTCCTTGACCGATATACACATCTTTTAGTTTTACAACATATAAAAAAACTGAATATACACATCAAATAATAATACATTTAAACCAAGTCGCTTACTCACCTAAAATTCGTCTGCGACCAACACTTTGACAAACACTGCCCTGTAACTATAAATATCCATGTATTCATGCGTAACTCTTGCTGAAAGCTCCCAACACTTTGACAAACACTGCCCTGTAACTATAAATATCCATGTATTCATGCGTAACTCTTGTTGAAAGCTCCCAACACTTTGACAAACACTGCCCTGTAACTATAAATATCCATGTATTCATGCGTAACTCTTGCTGAAAGCTCTCAACATTTTGACAAACACTGCCCTGTAACTATAAATATCCATGTATTCATGCATAACTCTTGCTGAAAGCTCCCAACACTTTGACAAACACTGCCCTGTAACTATAAATATCCATGTATTCATGCGTAACTCTTGCTGAAAGCTCCCAACACTTTGACAAACACTGCCCTGAAACTATAAATATCCATGTATTCATGCGTAACTCTTGCTGAAAGCTCCCAACACTTTGACAAATACTGCCCTGTAACTATAAATATCCATGTATTCATGCGTAACTCTTGCTGAAAGCTCCCAACACTTTGACAAACACTGCCCTGTAACTACTATAAATATCCATGTATTCATGCGTAACTCTTGCTGAAAGCTCCCAACACTTTGACAAACACTGCCCTGTAACTATAAATATCCATGTATTCATGCGTAACTCTTGCTGAAAGCTCTCAACACTTTGACAAACACTGCCCTGTAACTATAAATATCCATGTATTCATGCGTAACTCTTGCTGAAAGCTCCCAACACTTTGACAAACACTGCCCTGTAACTACTATAAATATCCATGTATTCATGCGTAACTCTTGCTGAAAGCTCCCAACACTTTGACAAACACTGCCCTGTAACTATAAATATCCATGTATTCATGCGTAACTCTTGCTGAAAGCTCCCAACACTTTGACAAACACTGCCCTGTAACTACTATAAATATCCATGTATTCATGCGTAACTCTTGCTGAAAGCTCCCAACACTTTGACAAACACTGCCCTGTAACTATACATATCCATGTATTCACGCGTAACTCTTGCTGAAAGCTCCCTACACTTCCGTTCGGTATTTCTCAAATGTCTTTCATCGTAGAACAGTTTTCCTACCTCCCTTTGTCTGCGAGATCTTAGTGTCCCCAGAAGATAAAACACTGAATACCTGAGTAGTCCAACATATCTGCTTTGTTAAGTGGGGGAGAAATCTTCTTTGCTCCTTTTACAGCATCGAGTGACACATATGTCATCTCCCACAATGGGCCTCTCGTGATCAATGTCATGTTCAATATTGGTCAGTTATGGCTCGGTCAGTCTTTCACCACGGTTCCCAATAAGTAGGTCTGCAAAAGATAATGTCACACTGCCCTAAACATATTTCTAACTATATTCACAGCATAATGTCACACTGCCCTAAACATATTTCTAGCCATATTCACAACACTGTTTCTCACCCCCCCCCATATATACCACACATAGGTACATTATAACAAGATAATATAGTTTTTTCGTTTTTCATAAGAATACCTACACCATTCTCACCTGTTATGTAAGAAAGAATACTTTATGGTAACACATACATACAAATACATACAGGAAGAGGCGCAAATAGACCAAACTTTCAAAAAAAAATCAGTTGTATTAAAAAATTACATTATTTATATATTTGTATTTTATTTTAAACAAATTTTGGTATAATCTTTTAATGCTCCCAATGCCCCCCTCCCCCTAGTTGCGCCACTGCATTCAGGGTCGGTCTTACTAACTGCGGGGTCCAATTTAACGGATGCTTGCGAGGCCCCCTCTTCTATTTTTTTTTACAATAACAACTATTAATAATAATACTAAATATAGATTGCGGGTGCCCTGCCAGGCGCGGGGCCCGTTTTGGAGCAATCGGTCAAAGGCCGGCCCTAGATACATATACATGTATATATATAAAGAATTAAAAACAAAGACCCCCCAACAAAATCACGTTTTTCAAAAGTTTATTTTTTTTTATTACTTCGTTGACATTGCTTAAATATTTATAAATTGAGAATGATCCCGGAAAAACAAAGACAAATGATATAATTAATTATTATAAGTCATCCAAAAATTAATGAGTTGATGTTTTCATTTTATAATGTATCAATAAATCACTACGACCATATATCTATGTCTACAACTGCCTATCTGTCTGCTGGGATTAACAAGACGTCGGTCTGAAAGGTCTGGGTGGTGCGCAATAGTTAGATAAATATAGCTCGTAGGAAGCGAATCTGTGTCACCTTTTTTACTTCTTGTTTGATTAAAAAAGTATTAATAAAATGGGAGCATTCTCGTAAAGAAAAAAAACAAACAAACATTGTAAAAAGTAATATTATAAAAGCATACATAATGCCAACAGGAATTTTGAGATAATGACAAATGAAACATATTTCAATAAATCATTTCAATCAACAAGTCTTTTAAATCTATAATCTTTTGATAAGCACCGACCCTTTTTTCAACGTAGTTTATACAGTGGCAAATGAAATTGCAAAAAGAAATAAATAAATATAAATACAAATAATAATCAAGTGGAACAATAAAAATAAAAAAGCCGCGTTTGGTTTTATTGATATCAACTGTAAGGAACTGCTTGACACCATTACAAACGAAAATTCTTTATCTAGGAGGTAGGGTGCACGGTTAGGACTGAAATACTGTAACTTTCTTTTAAAGATTTCTTAGCATCACTTTTCTCAGAAAAAAATAATATTTCCCCCACAAAATTTCTTCATAGGGAATGCCTATAATTATTTGTACATTTTGTGCCGTATATGTTTTAAATTGTATAATATTGGTTCGGTTTTTAGAGCATTTTCGAAAAAAAAATGCTCTATTGTCCCCATTTTGTCTGTCGGTCTGTCTGTCTGTCCGTCATCACCCTAGATCTCAACAACCATAAGTCCTAGACCCATGATGTATTTATCATTTTGTAGGTCTTGGCCTGCCATGTGTGCAGCAAAAGTCCTTTTCGCGATCTGACCTCTGAGGGCAGTAAAAGGGGGCTTATAAAGTACCGTTTTTTACTATATAAGCTATATTAACAATGGAGCGCCCTATATCTCAGCAACCATAAGTCCTAGACCCATGATGTATATATCATTTTGTAGGTCTTAGCCTGCCAAGTGTACATCAAAAGTTTACTTCGCAATCTGACTCCTCAGAGCCAAAATATAAGAGTTTCTTATGTACCGTTTTTGCTTATATTTTAAATATAAATAATAAAAGCTAATCAAAGGGGCGTAATCATTATTTATTTTTGTAATTGTTATTCAACATGATTACTTCCATCTCTAAATTTATCAAAATTTATGCGCGTGGAGCAATATTTATGGCTGTAACCCGGGAAAAAAAATACGGATTTCGTCCGTCGAAAATGCTCTAAAAAGTCCTTTGTCCGAAACGGAAAAGACTTAAATTGCTTGTTTTTATATTTCGCGTCTCTTGATTATAGGCCAACCTGGAATTAATGTCTAAACGAGAGTTAAAAAACAACTAAAACGAGTAATTTAGGGCAACATATAATGATAACCATAGCTGAAAGGGGAAACTAAATGACAACAAATCAAATGTAGACACTATCCTGGATGGGTACAAACTTACAACCATACCAAGAACACGAAGCTGCATTAGATGTGTTGTTGAATGCGTGGAGCCTAGGGCGAGTATTCAATGCGCCCCTGAAGTCTCTAAATAGTACTGAAACCCCCATGAAGCGAGTATAGAACTGTTGCCCTAGTTGGCACACCCAGGGGCTGTTAGTACACAGAAGCAGCTTTACGTGGAAGAAGGGGGTGAATGGGGGGGGGTGAAGCAGTACATAAGGCCATAAGCAGTCATCGATTGAGTTTTGTTATGTTACAGCCAGGTGACAATCTCATATCGCAGATCCTCTTCCCAGTGGCGTAGCGAGCTCAACTCGCGCCCGGGGCACAATACCTTTTTAGCGCCCCCCCCCCCATAGCCGATAGTGCAATGGCCATGGAGACACCACGGGAGATATATCGGGAACTTGAGCCATGACCTGAAAATTTCCTTGGTCCTCACCGGAGATCGAACCAGGTACCTTCAGGTCGACAGTCGAACGCTTTACCGCGCGACCATCCGTGCCCTTGTTGGACCTCTAGTAGCGCATCCCATCGCTAACTCGTTCCTGTTGTAATTCTGGTAATTAGCGACTCAAATTAGGGAAAGGGGATTGGGGGAGGGGGAAGGGCTGCTCAAGACAAATCAGCCAAACGAAACACATGTTGGCTGGAAAAGAAAAATAATACAGAAACCTGATAAAATAATAAAATAACGAAATAAATATTTTTTTTTTTAAATTAATGTAACCTTACTATAATTTCTTGATCATTACATTTAAAAATGGGTCAGTTCACTGTCTCACTTGCACCATCGCATTCAGCTTCCTATTTGACCTGTGAGCAAGCACACATAAGCCAAAACACCACGCACAGTTCCGTACAAAGATTTTTTTTTTTACCTTTTTGATAAACCGGGTTAAAACACATTGAGGTTAAGAATTATATTCCGTAGCAGCATAAAGCAAGAATTAAAGAAAAAATGACTAGTTAATATTGAATTTATCAATAATTTCAATCAGAAGAAAGGATGCTGCAGTTCTACGATGCTTATACACGAGCCGCCACTGATGGTAATAAATAAATGTTTATACAAATGGAACACAATATTGACCGAAATACGCAAATAAACACTTCGACGTTCTTGCATCTACTTTGACATTAAGAGCAACAAGGAGACTGTTTCCCTACACTTCCATTATTCACATGAATACTGTGTTCTGTCCATGAATTGCTTTCCTCATACACAGTCTGGTACTTAGAGGAAACTAAACTCTTACACACCAAGTTTAGAAGATCGATAAATCCTTGACCTAAAAGAAGAAAATTGTTGAAAGGTGAAACAAAACAAAAAAAAACAACAACCCAGTAGCTATAAATAAATATATTTAATATTAATTAAAGCGAATAACTAATTCTGAATTTATTTAACAATATAAATACAATGATAGTACAATGCAACAGGATTTTGAAGGGAGGAAAAAGGACTGCCAGCTTGTACATCGATTAAATCCAGATGTAGATATTTTTGAGCCATCGATATATTCAAATAAAATTCTATTTAACTAACATATCTAGATATTTATTTTCTAAAGTTATACATAAATTTTGATTATTAGCTTTATTTTTTTAATACTTATATATTTTTTTCGATTGACAGTGAACTAAAAAATCCTGAAAACAAGAGTTTAAGTAACACAAAGAACTAGGCAATCGTAGTTCACAAGTTCCGACACACTAAGCAACAAGACAAGACAAAACTAATTAATAATATTACAGACAGCAATAAGGTCTTACAACGCATTAGTTAGTTTAATATATTACAGGAGTATGTGTATGGGAAGGGATGGAATTTTACACAGTGTTACAGAATATATTTTCCGTTTTCTAAGCGCTGCATTATTTATTTTTAAACATGTACTTAAGCTGATTTTAAAAATGTTCTATGTTGTATTGCGTTAGGTTTAGGTATATATCTATGGGTCTATGTATATATTTATGGGTTAAGTTATATATCTATGGGTCTATGTATATATCTATGGGTCTATGTATATATCTATGGGTCTATGTATATATTTATGGGTCGATGTAGATATTTATGGGTTTAGGTATACATCTATGGGTCTATGTATATATTTATGGGTTTAGTTATGTATTTATGGATTTAAGTATATATCTAAGGGTCTATGTATATATTTATGGGTTGATGTAGATATTTATGGGTTTAGGTAAACATCTATGGGTCTATGCATATATTTATGGGTTTAGTTATGTATTTATGGGTTCAGGTATATATCTATGGGTCAAGGTATATATCTATGTGTGTAGGTATATATTTATGGGTTCAGGTATATATCTATGGGTCAAGGTATATATCTATGTGTGTAGGTATATATTTATGGGTTCAGGTATATATCTATGGGTCAAGGTATATATCTATGTGTGTAGGTATATATTTATGGGTTCAGGTATATATCTATGGGTCAAGGTATATATCTATGTGTGTAGTTATATATCTATGGGTCAAGGTATATATCTATGTGTGTAGGTATATATTTATGGGTTCAGGTATATATCTATGGGTCAAGGTATATATCTATGTGTGTAGGTATATATTTATGGGTCAAGGTATATATCTCTTATAGCCTACTTCTATTGATAAAACATGTTAAGAAATTGGTTTGAAAAAAAGAACATTTTAATAGACCTAAATAAGGCTAATTATTTGCACATTAATAGCTATAATAATGCAAGCTTTTTATTTTACCAGTTTTAGCAGAGACGGAGAATACATATTCACAACCAAGAGATCTGGCACAGTGCTCTACTAAATGTAGGGAGGGTGTAGTGTCCAGGTCACTCTTATTACCAACCAGGTAGCGAAGGGCTAAAAAAAAAGAAAATGAGACAAATACTCAGTTAGGAATGGGTTAAAATGGGCGTATGGCTATTGGAGGAGTAAATGACCGTTTATAGACAGTATTATTGACATCTAAGACAATAGCAGCGAAATTAATTACATTCATTGCAGTTATTACAGTAACAGTGAAATTAATTACTGTCGTATCCCACTTGTACTCTTATTAAATCAGACGACACAACTCCTTGTATTGTAAAAGAATTAACTGAACTTTTTAATGCATGATATATACAGATGAGAATATGATAATACAATATACACACTTGAGAAGATGAATCGATAAATCACATGTATAATTCTATAATTCAACACACACGATAAATACTAAGATCAATATTAGATGAGAGATGTGGCAATAAATCACAAGTAACTGCTATCACTATAAACCAGTACACGAGTCTATAACTATTATAACTCTCGACTGCACTGTCCACTTAGTCCACGTGTTATATCTAGTATCCCCTTCATGGGTCTCTAGTCTCTCTCTCTTGTGTGTGTGTCTCCGTCCCCCTCTATAACCGTGGTAACTTCCCTATTTATAGGGTATATAACCCCTCATATTGCATCATTGGATTGTATCACTGGGTTGATTGCATCAAATCTATTTTTGGATTTCCCATTTTACTGGGGTGATTGCATCATGGGTGTGATTGCATCACTGGTGTGATTGCATCAAATCTATTTTTGGATTTCCCTTTTTACTGGGGTGATTGCATCACTGATGATTGCATCATGCATGCCTGACCCTGCAAGCACCTACAAGGGATAGGACAATTACATTCATTGCAGTTATTACAGTAACAGTGAAATTAATTACTTTCCTTTCATTGCAGTTATTACAGTAACACTGAAATTGATTACATTCATTGCAGTTATTCTGGTGGTATTATCCAAGACTTGTCAGAGAGATGTATATATTCGACAGGGTGGAATAGTCCGGGGTCGAACTCTTCCGTAGTCGAAATGGCCGGGTCGAACTGTCCTGGGTCGAAAAGTCGTGAAACCTATACTGTGGGCCAGATTTTAGCGTGTCTAGATTTGGGTGGCTGTGACATCTAAGACAAGGACTCCAAAGTTTAATAGTCAGATATTAAGTAGTCGCTATAGTCAAGCCCCCACCCCTTCACCGGTCAATTTACCGGGTGGATCCATGCGTTATGCATGACCCTGAGTAGATGGGTTATCATCCATTAATTTACGGTGAAGTTTGGTAGTGTAGCCTACTTTATTTTTTCCTCTTTTTCTTTTTTAAGCGGGGGGGGGCACTCCACACCTAGCTGGGTGGTATGGCCCCCCAGTGCCCCCCCCCTTGGCTACGGGGCTGACTACATGTGTCACATATGAGTTGAAACATTACCCTTTGGGACTAATGATGCATATAATGTAAATCAAAGCATATTAAAAAAAAAGCAGTTACCTGTCGGTGCATATTTACAAACTTCTTGGTGCCAAATCTGTAATTGAGTCAAGGTAAGTGGGTCATCAACACTGTACAAAAACAGGACGGCATGACTGCCCCTATAGTAGTTACGGGTGAGAGTTTGAAACCTTTCTACTCCAGCTGTATCTAGTAGCAGTAACTGGAGAGAGACAATATTAGGTGAGAGTTTGAAACCCTTCTATACCAGATGTATCTAGTAGCAGTAATTGGAGAGATAATTTATTAGGTGAGAGTTTGAAACTTTTCTATACCAGCTGTATCTTGTATAAATAAATGGAGATATAATTTATTAGGTGACAGTTTGAAACTTTTCTATATCAGCTGTATCTTGTAGAAATAAATGGAAGATAATTTATTAGGTGAAAGTTTGATACTTTTCTATACCAGCTATATCTTGTAGCAATAACTGGAGAGATAATTTATTAGGTAACAGTTTGAAACTTTTCTACACCAGCTGATACAGCAATAAGTGGAGAAAGACAAAATAAACATTTATCATTTACATAACGTAGATGTATGTTTCGTTCCAATATACTTTGATTCTGATTAGCATATAGTATGTTGAAATCCGTAATATATTAACTTACAAAAAACGTACTATTCTGAAAACTTTTTTTTTTTGGCTTTTTTAAAAAAAAAAAAATAGTAAGCTACGTCAAAAAGTTTGGGAGGACCCTGGTATTTTTTATTTACTAACATAAGTATGTGTGTGGGGGGGGGGGAGGGGCGGGGCGATATTTTTTTTTACTAGCCTTTCAATTTCCCCTTAAGCAAGTCATTACTAAATGACTATGTGACATGTAGCCTAACCTAATATATTTCTAAGGACGTTCACTCTATACCATTGCAAACTAAACTGGAAGGGGAAGTTAAATTGGTTATAAAACAACTTGTGACAAAAACTGAAAGTTCAAACAATGTGTGTTCGTCAAATACAGGAAGAAACCCATTTCCTTATCTCAACGGTCTAGTCCGGTCCTATTGACCCATAACCTAAAAGTTGGGTCCACCCAACGTTTTTTTGCAGTTTCTATATCTTTAAAGCATGCTTATTAAGAATCCGATTGATGTCAAGCTGACACCATTGGGGAAATTTTTATTTTTAATGTTAAAGTTCACTTATAATATATGCACAATAGGGTGGGCTGATAAAACTGAAAGTTGGAATTTCAAAATCTAATAGCGGGGAAAAGTTGCCCCATGGCATGAAAAGAAAACTGAGAATACTGGCATAAGCAACTATTATGATTTGGTATTAGGTGGACGTTGGGTGGATCCAACTTTTAGGTTATGGGTCAATAGAACCGGACTATATAGGTAAAGGTGTAAAGTACCAAAATAATTCTGTATTATGTCAAAAGTGGTTTTTACCCACGTAGATTCTACTTTTTAACATTAGGTTTTTACTGTATTTCATTTTAATGACAGAGGCACCTTAATTATTTACTTTATAAACGGTCTTTATAGCGGTCTGGAAGACATTATGAAAGCAGCATTTGGAGGCGTTAGTAGTATGCTTACAGGCAAGAATTTCCCTCAAAACACTAGGGCTCTGAGATTGGTCGTGGAAACAGTTTTGCACGATGTCGTACAGCAGTGCACATCTCATGATGATCTCATGATTGTTCTTGATGGTTTGGCATCCACCAGCAAAACAACGAAGCTGTGGGTGGATTGCCTAATTAAACCCGTACTGATTATGATGTTATTTGTGAGAGCAGAGAGAGAGGGTGATTGGTCTTTGCATCTATTATCTGTTGCAGCAATGATGCCATATTTTTTTTCAGCAGGCCATGTTAACTACGCCAGGTATGGCTTATATTATCTTTGCTCAATGGAACGTCTTCCTAGTGATGTCCTTCTGAGGTTCCTTGAGGGAGAACATGTAATGCGACACAAACCTGGATTATGGAATGGCCTATGGTCAGATATGTACATTGAGTCTACCTTTATGCGGTATGGTCATGGTCCAGGTGGTATAATAGGCATCACTCTCAATCCACAAGCGCTGAAGAGATGGGCACTTAGTTTACACATCTGTAGTGTTATAACCAAAGACATGAGTGACATGAAAGATATGTACGCATACAGTGACGAAGTTACATGCCATAAAGAAGAAATGCCAGCAAGAATTGCACAGGATTTGAAAGACAGGCGAGCAATATATGAACGTCTTCAAACTTGTATTGATCCACTCAATTCTGGTGACCACCCCATCAGCTTAGTAAACATTGCCACTGGCCAATTCGCTCCCGAATCTGTAAATGTTCATGATGCCATTTCTTTTGGTACGAAGCAGTGGAATGACTATGAGTGTCATTTGCCAGATGGATTTCATAGCTCCATTAGCAAAGTTGTTACCATGGCTGACAGAAAGAAAGCTGAAGCAATGGGATCCGGTATAAGTTATGACACAGAACTCATTTATTCTAGAGTAATTGGATTAATGCCATCCCGTGATTTGCAAATTAGAGATATATTTAAGCACGAATTAGCCTCAGTACCACCATCAATGTTTGATGACAGCGGCAATATGCGAATCACAAAGTCAAAATCGGTGTTGAAACAAAAACTTCAAGTTGAGCATTCAGCTAGAAATTCTCCAGCACCACATGTTGTTGTTGTTGATGGTTGCGCACTTTTATGGATCATACACTGGCCGGTTAATGGTACCTTGCAAGACTTTGTTGATGGATTCATAATGTACATAATGAAAATATTGACTCAACATGATGTTTATGTTGTCTTTGACAGATACTTTCAGTACAGTATTAAAAGTGTAACAAGGAGTGGGCGTGCAGCAAAATCGGCAACCAGACAACACAAGCTGAATCAACTTATGCCCATACAGCCACAGAAAGTCATTCTCACAGTAACAGAAAGCAAAGTTCAACTTATTGACATAATTTGTGAGCAACTACTGAACAAAGTACAACATGTACATCCAACAGTTTCTTCATACAATAGCCGGTTAATTGTAACAGGGAAAGACTCCATCCCACAACAAATTTGCTCTGGCATTCGACAAGCTAGAGAAGATATGAAGACAAGCCACGAGGAAGCTGATGTAATCATTCCACAACAAGTTGTGTATGCATTCAATGAAGGAGCTATGTGCATTAAAGTTATATCAGATGACACAGATGTTTTTGCTTTGTTGACACACTACTATATTTCAGAGGATATGACATGCCAGCTGCTCATGGAAAGTACCACCACGATTCGAAAAGTGGTCGACATAGGAGAAACAGCAAGAAAGCATCATCAAATAATACCACACCTTTTAGCTGCGCATGCGCTATCAGGATGTGATACTGTAGCATACATGTTTGGTATCGGCAAAGCTACTGTTCTTAAGTTGCTATTTAAGGGACACACACTTCTCAAATTGGGAGATATAGAATCTGACTTGAACAGTGTGGTAAAAGAAGCTACAAGTTTCATGGCTGCTTGCTACGGGTGTCCGGATGCTGGAAACATGTCTGACACTCGGTATGCCCAATGGCTTTCCAGGACTGGTAAACGAAAAGCCACGATAGCACCTAAATTGAAATCATTGCCCCCGACATCAGAAGCGTTTGAGGAGAATGTTAAGCGTGCCCATATTCAAACATGCATTTGGAAAAATGCTTTACTACGAGATCC
Source organism: Bulinus truncatus (assembly GCA_021962125.1). Taxonomy (NCBI): domain Eukaryota; kingdom Metazoa; phylum Mollusca; class Gastropoda; family Planorbidae; genus Bulinus; species Bulinus truncatus. The sequence goes on along the minus strand of JAGDYQ010000049.1, from coordinate 488,349 downwards.
TCCAAATCTTGATCCCACCAAATTTGGCTGGCAAAAAGATGACGTAAATAAAACATTAATCCCTATAACACTTCCAGTGGGTGTTGATGTAGCGCCTCCAGAAATTCTTCAGATGATTCGTTGCGGGTGTGGATTGGATGAACCGTGTAGCAGCGGACGATGTGGGTGTTTCAGAGCACAGTTACCTTGCACAATCTTTTGCCAGTGCTATGAAACAGAAAATTGTCAAAATCCATTGACAAAAATTAATGTACTGGTAGATGAAGTGGACGTTGAAAGCGATTCAGGATCTGACGTTGAATCAGAAATTGATTAATCTGTCTGTTGATATTGAAACAGTTAATTTGAAACAGAAATTGTCTGTTGATAATTGCATAATTGTGCCAGATAATATAATTTTTACATTCCATGTGATTGTACAATGTGTATGTATTACAAACAAACTTTAACGCTTAAAAAATTTTTTTCCCCAAAGGTGTCAGCTTGACATCAATCGGATTCTTAATAAGCATGCTTTAAAGATATAGAAACTGCAAAAAAACGTTGGGTGGACCCTACTTTTGGGTCAAGGGGTAAAATGCATTAAGTGAGCCCCAGACTAGTCTATGTACTCAATTTATGGATCATAATTCTAAACATCCACCGGTAATTTGAGATTTTTAAAAATACAAAAAAATACACATCCATTAAATTTAAAGATTGACATAAATAAACAATAACACTCTCTATCTACATGTATTATACTTGGTTAATCTGACATTGTACGGACACTATTCCGGAAAACAATACTCTCGAACACAGATTTTATTTAAACTCGTTGCAAGACTTCAATCTGAATACATGTATACTATTGTGTCACTAATTTAGGTTACAAGAGATGAAAGCAGTAGCGAGACTCGGGGAAAGGGGTGGGCCCAATGGCGTAGCATTAATGGCGTTCCGGGGTGGGGGGTACTCTGAAAATAACACCCCATCTGCGTGCCAAAAAGTTCTTATAAGAGACAGATATTGACCCTGGTGGGCAGCAAAGTAAACTAAGTGCAGTCCGGGGGGGGGGCGGTAACCCTCTCCGCCCCAATGAATTTACCCAACCGAGTATTCGGCCCATGCAGGGCAGTGCTAACTTTTAAGACATCCATGGGATGGTATCTGTCGGACGTAAATCCTTTTGACACTAAACGTGGGTATATTCAGAGTTTTCGCCCCTGGTGCTTCTAACAAATAGTACCCTACTGGTGGAAAGCTATAGAATATATGAATAACAAATCAACTATACGTATATAATATGTACAGTTATAATAAAAAAAAATGACGGAAGACCTAGTGCGTTTGTGTTAGATATTTTAAATGATAATAAAAAAAAATACGTTTAAAATAAATAACTAGGAAATACAAAAAGTATGTTCAAGGTTGCCAAAGTGTCAGATTTCAAGAATTTAGATCTCAATTCTTTTAGCTCATGGAGAACACATTGGGTAATTCAGTTGTCAGAAGTAGGTGTAATAGTAGGCTGATATTTGGGCGAGTGCGAGAACCAATCTCATTTGGCCACCATCACCATAATCTCATTTGGCCACCATCACTATACATCTATTTTGGCCACATCACCATAATCTCATTTGGCCACCATCAATATACATCTCATTTGGCCACCATCACCATACATCTCATTTGGCCACCATCACTATACATCTATTTTGGCCACATCACCATATATCTCATTTGGCCACCATCACCATAATCTCATTTGCCCACCATCACCTTACATCTCATTCGGCCACCATCACCTTACATCTCATTCGGCCACCATCACCATACATCTCATTTGGCCACCATCACTATACATCTCATTTGACCACCATCACTATACATCTCATTTGGCCACCATCACCATACATCTCATTTGGCCACCATCACCGTACATCTCATTTGGCCACCATCACTATACATCTCATTTGGCCACCATCACCATAATCTCATTTGGCCACCATCACCATATATCTCATTTGACCACCATCACCATACATCTCATTTGGCCACCATCACCATACATCTCATTTGGCCACCATCACCATACATCTCATTTGGCCACCATCACCATACATCTCATTTGGCCACCATCACCATACATCTCATTTGGCCACCATCACCATAATCTCATTTGGCCACCATCACCATACATCTCATTTCGCCACCATCACCATACATCTCATTTGGCCACCATCACCATACATCTCATTTGGCCACCATCACTATACATCTCATTTGGCCACCATCACTATACATCTCATTTGGCCACCATCACCATAATCTCATTTGGCCACCATCACCATATATCTCATTTGACCACCATCACCATACATCTCATTTGGCCACCATCACCATACATCTCATTTGGCCACCATCACCATACATCTCATTTGGCCACCATCACCATACATCTCATTTGGCCACCATCACCATACATCTCACTTGGCCACCATCACTATACATCTCATTTGGCCACCATCACTATATATTTCTACAAGTTTAGCTTTGTTACAGTTAGGCCACATAACTGCAAAAGTCGTCAACTCAAATTGCCGACACAACAGTACAAATACCCACAGACTGTAAATATAATACAGAATGCGCATCGCCTATTTCAAGCCTCCATGTTTGTGTATTATTCTATTTGTGTGTCAATATTTAGATGGATGCCACTCTATTTAAAAGGTAAAGAAACATAAATAGAGTTAATTTTATTTTGTTAGTGATGCACGGTTCTGTATAATTAACAATCTACACTACAGCCTGAAGTAAAGAAGGCCTACGTTATGAAAGTAAAACGTGAAGTAACAGTCTTTACTGATAACAATCTCAGTGATTCAGTACGCTTCTATCAGTCGTGTCATGATGGTGTTTTTTTATTTTAAAAATCTTTAACCAGGAAGTAAAATATCGAGGTTAAAAAAAATAAACAAACACAAATATAGTAATACAAGGGAACGGTTAATATATGCTCTGTAATTCAGATTAACAAGTACACATCATATTTATCATTATGTTGAGCCATCAGCAATGTGACCTACATTTATTGATGTGGGTCACAACAGATTGCCTCTCCCTCTCTACACTTTAATTGTTTGGACTGGCAGAATTAAAGACTACACTTAGCTGAATATTGCTGAAGTACTTACTGATGGAGAATGACAGGGTTGGCCACACCCAATGTTGATGAGAGCCGTAATCAATATTTTTTTTTATATGGTTGGCTTTGATAACGTTCAACAAAGACCAGGCCATAGGCAAGACTTAATGAATATTATATATATATATATATATATATATATATATATATATATATATATATATATATATATATATATATATATTCAAAAAAAAATAATCGAAATGAACGCATAATTAAAATTTTTATCGCAAATTAACGCATATTTAATCGAAATAATACTTTATTATTTGTATCATTTCTTTACTCTATCAACGTGGCATAATAAAATAATAAATTTAATTGATAAAGCAGTTTACTTAACTGAAGCAAGTCTTATTTATTCAGCTAATGGCTTAAACAGACCATTTTATTCACATTTGTTGGTTCGAGTGATGCTTTCTTCTTGTTAACAACACAGCCAGAAACAGAAAGAAGACGTTCACAAGGGACCTTTGTGACAGGTGATGCTAAGTATTTTATCCCTAACTTAGACAATGACTGGGTATTTGTCCTCGTGTAACTTCCATCCCTTTAATGAATCCAAGTCATTTTGTTACTACAGGATGTATTTGTCAACAACCGTTGGGGTGGAAGGTAGCATCAATGGCTTTTACTCAGAATCTGATGACAGTTGATGCATTCGCGCTTTCTTTCGTGGTTGTTCTGATCTTTGTTTATCATCATAACCAATACCAGATTCCTTTACAATTATTTGAAGCTGTTGCCAAACATCTTCTCGTTTATCCGTATAAAATCTTCTTAGATTTTTTTAAACGAGGTTCCAGAGCAGTAGCTATTTTTAGGTTGAGGCTCAGTTTGCTTCGCTCAAGATCACTCAATAATTCTGAAAAATACAACCACTGTCTTGTTTACAGCTGTGTGCATCAGCCGTGTATAGACACTGGTTGACAGGTGTCAAGATTAAGAAATTATTAGTGCAGCTGTTAACGACTTGACCAGCAAGACGCTTTATTCTCAAAAAGGAAACACTATTCGAAAAAAACAACAACAACCTGAAACAAAATTTCTAGCATCTCGCTACTATGACCTAATTATAACAGGGTTCAATAAACACTGTTCTTTTACCTGTACCAATACATTGCAGTATATACTGTATACTAGTTAATGAAACTTTTCTCTTTTTACATCGACCGGCAAGGGAGCAGGGGTTTTACTTGTCGAGGGGCTTCATAAGCAAAAACATCCACATTGTATATCACAAGTGGGGCTTTGTCGGCATATCTGGGGGGGGGGTGCAAGCAAATTGTGACCTGTTGGGAGCAGGGGGTGGTAATAGCTACGTAATAAGTAAACGGACCTTAACTTTTAATTGTAGATTGAAATTTTGTAATTGATCGAATTAGCGCTATACTGTACTTTCAGCATTTTGGTCAAATTAACGCATATAGATGTTGTGTTAAAATTTTAATCGCAAATTCGTTTTGACGCGTTATTCGCGTTTTAATGCAGCTTAATCAAATCAGCAGCCCTAATATATACATATATATATATATATGTGTGTGTGTGTGTGTGTGTGTGTAGGCCTACATATGCGATATAACAGTAACCACTTCAGCATACTATATGTTGTATGTTATCCACGTAAAAAAAAATGTTCCACGTGATTACCTTTATCTCCTTACCATCCACTTTGAGAACCTTTGAACAGCTGTCGATGCCAATAGTTGACGTCTTCTCACCATAGAATCGATTGTCCCTCAGTCTAAGGAAGAAAGACGTTTTCCCGACACCCAGCTGTCCAATTAAAATCACTTTAAACGAAAAGCACTCCCTAGTATTATCCTTGCAGTTCATCACAATATTTAGTTTACTTAAAACTAGAAAATGTCACATACTGTCTATGCAATGCGCGCCTCTTTATTTAAATTAAAACCGCATTATTATTCCCATAAATAGAAATGCGGGAATTCCTAGAGACTTCTCTCCCAGGAATGATTACAGAACAACCCAAGCGTTGCTAAGTTTTAAAATTGTCTTTATGATTTCTATTAACACATTGTACTACTTTGCATTGAGCAAAATATTTACCCTCCCTTAAAATAACACTGGTAACTGAACACAATATATATAGTCTTTGAAATGATAAACAAAATGATAAGGAATATTCGTCCAGGAATTACCCATAGTTTTCTTACAAACGTTCCTACACGTGAATGCATTTAGAGGAAAAACCTTGTTTACACACAATTTAGAAAATTAAACTGAATGAACGACTTGTCTAAGGTCGCCGCTGAACACAGAGCTGCCCCTACTTATTATTTCCTGTGACCTGAATTACATTCAGCTATTACAACGAAAAGGGAAGAAAATAGTCTCAACGTCACGCTGACTAATTAAAAGCGTCTCTATCCAGTGCCGTAGCCAGCTTAACTCGCACCCGGGGCACAATACCTATTTAATACTTTTTTTTAGCGCCCGCCACCCCCTTATTCGAAAACCATATAATATATGTAAAATATACCATTTGGCGCCCCTTTGTGTGTAGCGCCCGGGGCATGATGCCCCATTGTCCACCCCTCGATACGCCCCTGTCTCTATCTATCTATCTATCTATCTATCTATCTATCTATCTATCTATCTATCTATCTATCTATCTATCTATCTATCTATCTATCTATCTATCTATCTATCTATCTATCTATCTATCTATCTATCTATGTGTCTGTTTGAATTTACCTACAAATGTATGTATTTATGTGTGTTTGTAAGTGTGTGTATATCGGAGTTTATTTGGACATGGGTCCGAATAGTCACTTCGAATTTTAAATAATAAATATAAATACTGAAGTCTTTAAAATATTTTAAATTATTTATCATTTTACTATTTGCTAATTGGATCATTCAAATAACTTTTTATTACTTATGAAAATGGCCGACTAGTGAAGCCTCGGTCGAAAATAATGATATGTTTATGGATACACTGAAATGGTTTGTTTTGAGTAAAACAGACAATGCGTATATTTTTCAAGTTCCTGACCATGGGGGTAAACGCGGCAAAATTTGCATAACTTTTTATCAGCGGCATGTTTGCATGGCACAATCAGGCCCACCGAGTCACCGGCAGATATTTCGGGCCCCTGGGCAGGGATGTAAGCAGGTCAAAGTAAGCAGGGGGGCACCAATACCCAGCAAGGGGGTACCTTCTCATTTTAGTTACTTTTTCTTTGTTTTTTTCCTCTTTTTCTTCTTTTTAAGCGGGGAGGGGGACCGCCCCCCCCTGTGCCCCCCTTGGCTACGGGGCTATATGTACGCCTCTGCAATTTTCGACTTGAAGGGAGGATGGTGATGATGAAGATTAATTGACAACAAACAACAGAAGTCTGACTTGTTTATCAAATTACATTTTTATTCTATAGTAAATTGTTATTTGCCCAATAATAAAAATAGCATTAAAATGTATTTATTCTAATGTACAACTCAATAATTCTGATATTCTTTTTTCTTGCATTAAAGACAGCTGCATACGATATGCATGGAGATAAGGATCTGAGGTTGTTGATTCTGCCAACGTTAATTTGATTTCAATTATTTTAATAATGAATTAAAATTAGATAAAACATGCTACTTGCTGTATATTATAAGATCAACATGGCGATTTAATTGATAAAATATATTTATTTAAATTTCAATGGAGAACTTCTTATGAAAAAAATCGGCATATTGGTCTATGCAGTGGTGCCGTTAACAAAGAGGGGCAAAAGAATTTTAGGGGCCATTATAAAACACTACGTCTACCTATCGGGGGCAATCGGCGCTGCATTTAAGTATAATTACGATAGAACTATAATCAATAAGAGTCGCGCTGTAACAAGTAGCACAATCTTCAAAAATTGTTCATGAGTAGACAAATTCAAATATTAATTTTAGTCAACCAAGGTAATTAAATAATAGAAAAACAAACCGCTAATCGGGAGCCTTATAAAACCCCACCAAAAATAACTGCCCTTATTTTTATTGTGGTTTGGGGAGGAGGGGGATTTCCGAAAGTTTACCCTTGTTATAGAGCAATACTAAGATCACCGGCGGCGGAACAAAATATTTTAAGGGGGGGCAAGCCAAAATTCAAGGGAAGGCGCCGCCCCCCCTTGAAAATTTAAGGAGGGGCAAGACATAATATGACCTAAAGACATATTTTACCCCCTTAATTCTATAATAGAATATAGTAATTATGTAGCAAGTATTTAATCGATATTATTAAAAATAATATATTAAAAAAGATAAAAATGAACATTGAGCACTTCTGTCGTCAACTGATTCGTAATGTCAGTTTGTTTACAAATTTAATAGTGAAATTAGATCAGAAAATTACTGATAATTATCATGAATGATGATGAATATGAAACCGGAAACGGGAAACTCAATAAACAAAAAGTAATTTATGAAAAGATAATAAATAATTGTATTTTCTTAAAAAATTACATTTGCTGTCATTCGGTAGATGGCAATACTTCTCTATACTTATAAGACGCATTTGCTATCTGTCTGTCTGTTCCCTTAAAACTCAAGATCCAGACCAAATAACGTGAAATTTGATACACGCAGAGGCGCAACCGGGCGGGGGCAGGGGGGGGGGGGGGCTTGAGCCGACCCCCAGGCCAAATCATCAATACATAATTTACGTTATAAAGTTACAAAAAAGACTGTCATACTGTCTTTTTCAATATGTGAACCCCCCCCCCAGCATTTTTTGCTGGTTGCGCCACTGGGTACACGTACACAAAATTACATGGGGAATGTTCTTAATCAGGTTTCGTTCCATCTCAATGGGTACTTTAATTGTAATTAATTATTTTGGATATCAAAGACATGAAAATTGGCAAACTTTTACCCCGATTTCAGGTTTTACGAGCTTCTCTCCCACATAGCTAACTTACTATAAATATGATCGGGAACCAAATATCACATTACTTACTACATTATTACATTCCATTCCTTCATCCATAGGAATTGTCGTCTTTTGATACAGTCATGCCTAAAAGAGAAAGAAGAGGGAGAGAGGGAGGGAAAGAGGGAGGGAGGGAGAGAGGGAGGGAAAGAGTGAGGGAGGGAGGGAGAGAGAGAGGGGAAGGGAGGGAGGGAGAGAGGGAGGAAGGGAAAGAGGGAGGGAAAGAGGGAGGGGGAGGGAAAGAGAGAGGAACTGCCAAAAATGTTGTGTATCACATTGCTTTAAGACAAATGTACCCTTTTATTGCAATTTGCATGCAAATAAACCCTTTTTTTACGCGGCTTATTTTAAATCTTAATTAAACGTCAAATTACGCTTCTTAAAAAAACTGAAAACATTATTTTAAACCCGGGCAAAGCCGGGTACTTACAACTAATTTTAAAATATGCCACAACAACTCTCAATAATGTGATTACTGTAAAATGTCAATTAATTATATTTTCTTTCAAATATTAAATTTAAGAAATAAATCAAATGAATTATGAAAATGATACATATAAACTAAAATGAATTACAAAGTTAAAAAGTTAAAATTTTAGGGGGGGGCAGACTGGAAATTCAAGGGGGGGGGGCGGCGCCCCCCCCCTTAATAGTTTTAGGGGGGGCCGATGCCCCCCCTGCCCCCCCCTGCTCCGCCGCCAGTGACTAAGATAGAAGTCTAAAAAAGAAAAACAAAAACCAAAGCATAAATTTCAGCTGATCCGATAAATCAGTGAAAAGTTATGTTTTATATAAATCTAGTATTTGGCCTTTTAAATATTATAACATTTATTATGTAAATGACGCACAGACGTGTAAATGTAGCAATTACAAATTTCGGAATGGGAAGTAAATTCTCCATTAATGACGAATTTAATATTTTTACCAAAATATGTTTGATTGCCTTTTATCATAATAAAACCTCTTAAAAATATCTTTACTTTTTATAAAGAGCTTGATTTTTGTTTGCGGTCAATAGTTAAACAGTTTTTTTGGGCTTCAATTATATACTTTATTACTTTTATTTTTTGTTTTGTTGAAAACTAATTGAAGAAAAAATAAAAATTGGTCTCTATTTTTGAAGCAACCCAATCCTTATTATTCAGCGATTGCTGCGCAAGATGGCGACATTGCATTCGAGCGGATTGTCGACTAGAAAAGTTTTCGCTTACAGTAGTTGTAAGTGCTTTTCTGGATAACCGACATGCAGCTCATAAAGTGCACTAGCTTTCGATTTAAACACGTTCATTAAATGAACCCATTAAATTTAACCGTTATCCTACGATCAATTAAAGAAAAATACTACATATAATCAAAGTCTTTTCTATCTCAAATTTTGCAGTATTATTGTCAAACTATTACTGTCTATATCTGTTTACCTGTCCTACATTTTGTTTCTTATCTGTGTTGTTGTTTGTTTTATGGTATATGTGTTTGTATGAACTACCTGTTATACGTTAAATACCTTCCTAATAAAAAGGAAAAAAAAAACATACAGTACAATACAAACAAAGCATCACATACAATAAATAAAAATCCATTTATAAATAAGCATTACATTTAGTTTACAATGATGCTGGAGATCTTCAATACATATATTTCAAGATGAAAATATTGTTCTTTAGTGGGTTAAGCCTATTGATGATCAACAGGAAATTTACAGGGGTATAAATATAATTATTATTGTTTACAGTATAGTATTAAACTTTTTTATTTTGCTTGGGCTTGGGTTGTCCTATAAATGCTATATTTTTTTTAAGGACTTCATTTATCAATACTGAAATTATAGTTAAATCTGTAAATGGTGTGTCACAAATTTGAAAACTAACATTGAAAAAAAATCTTTAACAAATTTATATAAATTAATTACATAAATTAAGATGAGAAATAATAAAGGCATTATTAACTTACATTTTGTGAAGTCAAAGTTACACAACTCTTATAGTTGAACAAAAGCAAAATCTCAGTTATTATTGTTTTGAAGCTGTAGACCCTTTAATCCTTTAAAGTTAACTAATGGTATAACTTTTATTTTGGTTTTGAGGTAAATTAAAGTAGTTTTCTGCTACCTTCATAATAAACTAAAAGATGTTCTCAACAACTTTGCCAATTAATGCTAATGTTAAATATACATAGGCCTACTTATATGTAAATTATTTTTGTATATGCTAAAATGATTGTCAATATTTTTCACAGAATTAACACAACTAATACTCAGAAAAAAAAAACATGTCAGGGCAACATTTTCTTGAAGCTTCAGCTTCCCTGCCCTTAAACGGCAATTCAGGAGTGCCGAAAAGTCAACCTCATCTTCATGTACAGACTTCATTACCTCCATCACACATTTCAAAAGCCCAGAATAATATAGATGGTCAGAACTCTGATGGTTCAGAGCCATGTTCCCCACAACCCATGTCACCTGACCCTGTTCACGATTTACCACCTGAACTTTTGCAAGCTGGGTGGAGGAAATTTTGGAGCAGACGGGAAGGAAGGCCATACTATTTCAATAAATTAACAAATGAATCTCTTTGGGAGACACCCATGCTTGGAATAGCAGTAAATTTTAATTTCTATATACATCCTTATTTAGTTCATCTTTTTAATTATATATATATATATTTGTATTATAATTATACATATATATTAATTATTTATAATAAGCTGGCTGCCAGTTAAATCATTGACACTGTTTATTAGCAGAATTGTTTTCTTTTTTTAGCTTGACTCATATTATGAAAATTTTAAAACTATTGTATCATAGGTGTAACGGTTACAATTTATATAGCGCAATCTTATATTGTAAAAGACTAATTGCTTTCTGCTTCTCAACACCTTAATATTATGATTTAGGGTTTTGCTGTGCCTGGAATAGGACTTTTATAACAGTATTCAGAAACTAACATATATTGCCAATAAACGTATCCTAAACAATTGATTTGAAAACTCCTTACAACATATTATTTTTTTTAGTCATCTTTGTTATTTAATTCATAGTGAGGAAATAGCCTTAATTTTTGTTTTCAAAAGAAATGTCTTTATTAATTTATCTCCCTTCTATTCAAGGTCCATAACAGGGTATAAATTATTAATATAAGTGTACAGTTTTGAGGAATATAGAGGTTTTTTTGGTTTTATAGAAGTTATTTCCAATTTGAATGCAGACTATTTTTTCAGGGCAGAGACTATTGAAAGAGTTAAATTCTGTCAGAAAGGTCACTTGTTCAAATTTTGTTTATGGCTGGAATAGGACTATTGGTCCTTTTGGACATTGTTGAGTTTACCTATTGTACATTGTTTAGCCTAAATGTAAAAGACATTACAATAAATATATACAGAAGCTTAACTCCCTAAAGGATTGTACTTAATGGATTAATATGTCTTTCTACAAATGCTTTCCTGGCAGATTAGAATTTTATAGAGGTTTTTGAATCTATTGAAAACCAAAAACCTTATACTTTTAAGTGTTACATGCTTATGTTGTCAATTATGCAATCACTTGATCAAACATGAAGTGGGGCTATACAATCAGTGGAGAAAGTGCCTTGAGATTAAATTGGGCCAAAACAAATAACCAAAAAAATCAAGCATTTCATTTTGTAACTATGTCCATCAATCTCAAAGACTACTTTTCTTACTTTTTCCTACGGCGCTTAAATTAAAAAAAATAAATGAATCTCTGCTCATATCTCTCAATTTAATAGATCTGTTGGATCATAGGCTTTTAAACCTTCTAATGATTCATACAGACTTATTTTTATAATTAATTTTCTTATTATGCTATTATTATTAGAAAACAAAACCAAATTAAAATCAAACTAAATTTTAATTTCATTATCCGGCAGCATGATCCAATCACAGATCCTTTGGGAATCAACACAGAGCCATCAAATGGTGTGCCGGTGCCTGGAGCTTTAGACAAAAGGTTGAGCCGACCCAGTACAGAGCTCAATCCTATTGCTGCTCTTGGTAAAGCGCAGAACCCAGTTCTGAATTATGTGTTGAAGTCCCTAGAAAAAGCACAGTTAAATTATAAGTAAGTAATCTTTTTGGTATTCTTTGTCACTTTCATACATTTAATGATGATCATGCAGAAAGAAATCTTTAAAAGAATATTAATCTTTATTGTTTTTAAAATAGTGTATCTCAATTTTTTCAATTTCTTCGCTTAGATTTACTGTTTAGTTCTGTTAGCTAGCAATGATGTGCCTTTGTAATGGTTGATGTATAATGTGGTTTTACAATATTTCTCTGGTCTTTAAAATAGTGCTGCTGATTAATCTACATTAATGGTCAATAAATGAGTTTAAAAAAATATGCAATTAAAATTTTTAACGCAAAGCCTAATTGCATTGATTCAACCCAAATGTTTTTACTTAGGAGTTTAAAAAAAATATTAAAAAATTAGTAAATGACCCACCAATCTAATTCTGTTTACAGAAATTAGCAGGTCACGTTTCAGCAGCTTTGGGTTTTATTTTAGGTCTCTTGATTTTATATATATGATTCGGAAAAGATAGGTTCTTTTCGAGAAGATTAGAAACAGCTGGAAGCTATAGTGAATGATTTAGATTTAACTTAGATTGATCATCACTGATCAGACAACTATGACAGAAAATACAGGAACTGTCATGTTAACTCAAAATTTTAGCAGCTTCGTTACTTAGTAATTTTTTTGTTCCATTTTCTGACAATGTAAATTACAATTAATAAATATATATGGAAGCCCTTTATCTCAAAGTTTCTATATTTTTATTGAATGAAATTAGAATTACACTATCAAAATTCTAATATGGACCATTCTATAGTAAATGTAGCAAGATTATGGGCTAAAATAAAAGAATAAAACTTATTCAAAGGAAACCGTAGAAAACCCTGAATAGCCAACTAAAAAACAACAATAACAACAATTATATATAGCTAATAAATGACATCAAAGGATGACACTTTTTTATAACTCAGAAGCTATCCTCGCCCTCTCAGTACTTATGAGATAGAAATGCTGTGTCTTTTTTTTTTTTTAGTATGGTAGTGTAAGGTAAGCAAGATTTAAATGGGGGCAAAGTGTGGCAAAATATTATTATTTTATCTCCCTCCTAGACATTGGTTGGATATTTCCCTCTTAATTCTGACTGTATGTTAAACTGATTAGATGGAACATATAGGTATGAATACACCAACACGAAATTCCGGTATCTAAGGGCATTGCGAATTCCGTCTCTGTTTCGCTGCTATGATATTCTAATGAGAACATGTACACCGGTCAGGAATTCCGTTGCGGAACAGCGAAAGTTTTCAGTTTCGCTGCTTGCAGAGTTTTTTCCGGAGAGCTACATTTTCCGTCATGATAAACAAACAAAATGGCTGCTTAGAAACGTCGATTCGAATAGAAAAAATGATTCACATTAGTGTATATTCATTTAAAACAACAACAACAAAGTGAATTTTGACAGAAAAACATGATTACTATAAGTTTTGGCCGGCAACAGTCTTTGTATATGAATTTCTGAAAGGAAAATATACTTCGTCTATCTACATATTCTACAAATGAAATTTCTTTCGATCGAAGCGCTGTCTGAAAAGATAAATGCTGTTAAAAAATGTTTGGCTGATCATGAAAACGAAAAAAAAATGAACAGCTACCGATCGAATAAAAAGTTAAAAAAAAAAAAAAAACAAAAAAAACAACAGTATTCCATTTCCAGCCAGACAATTTATTTGTAATAAGAACAAAAAGGCACACGGGATGCAGTAGTTTCTGCTTTTCAAAGTATCGTTTTTTTTCACTAGCAGGAAAAAGTGCGAAGTAATCATTAAAAAAAATCTTGTTTCCGGTAGTTGTTTCGTCGCTCACCGTTTCGTCCCGGTGTATCTACAAGAGTTTCGCTAAGTTGAAACTTCCGCGCGGAAGGTTCCGCGCGAAAGTGTTTCGTGTTGGTGGATGCAGAACTTATTTCTTACTTACATTAACGTTTGTTAACGTATTAAACAATACATTTAAAAAAAAAATGTTAATGACTGATTACAGTAATTTACTTTAAAGATAGCCAATTATTTTGTTTTTTTAGTACATTCTTATATTTTTCTGAAATTAAATTATTAACTCTCAGCATTAATATAAAAAATGAAATCTCCAGACCTTTTTGGAATTTTGATATACCAACAAATGCAGTGATAAAGGAGAGAGCACCATTGCACTTACCACCACCTCATCCTGAGATTGAATCCTTTCGCAGTACCCTTGTTTTGAAGCTGAGACAGTTATACCATGATATGTGTTTGTCTAGAGAAAGTAAGCACAAGTGCTTGTAATAGTCTTTTTTATATACTTTGAATCTATTAACTGGCTGTGCTGGATTTTTTTCTGCTCAACAAAGCAGTGCAAAATTTTATGTTTTTTTTCTAGCTGTATATATAAATAAAAGTTCTTACTGAAAAGGCATAAAAGTTGATTAAACTAAGCATAATTATCCTACCACTTCTTATACTTTACAGACAAAGAACAATAAAATCAACCACTAAGCTCTAATATCACCGTAATATATGTTTAATTTTATTTGCATGTTTTTCCATCTTTTTACTGCCGCAGACTAGTGGCCTATCTAATAGATTACATGTAGCTAATGTCTTTTTCTTAATATCTCTGCAAATTCTGAGCAAATAGTGCCAGCAAGTAAAAGCTACTATAGAATCCAATTTAAAATGGACTCAGCATTATCGGATTTTAAAAATATAGAAGCCATGGAGTCAACATTTCAAGTAATGCTTTGAAAAAAAAATTAAATTTATGAAGTCATTCTATCTCATTAATTTTGCATTTGGTCATTGATAACTTGAATATTATTTATTACTCGGATTGTCATGAAAAATAATATTTTTCAATTTTGTAGTATATATATAATTCTTAAGCAATTAAATCCATATTTGCACTTAATATGAACACTAAGTAACAAAAAAAAAGGCATATTTCTTCCTATTTTCAATGTTAGGGCATGTTTCATTGAAAACGCCTTTTTTATTCAGTTTAAATCATATTGTGGGATAATTAAACTGAACATAATACATATTTGGGCTTTTATTTTTGCGTTAGAATTTATTTGATCTAATGACTATTTATTTGCATGTAGAATAATTTTGAATCAATCTAAAAATTTATACGAATATTGTTTCCATTAAAATAAGAGATTGTCCGCCATAATGAATGGGTTTCTGTTAATGAAATTGTCACAAAATACCGTTCTTTATGATTTTTGGGGTTTCCCACACATTTGATCAGGTATAAAAGTGCTAAGTCTGTTAATAACACCTTAAAGTAGGACATGCTGGTCAATATATTCAGTACTAATTCTTATCACTTCTGATGTTATTTGAGCCGTGACAGGTACTTATGCTTAGAGCCCCAATGTAAACTTAACATACTGTGCCTAGGGCCCATAAAAACCTAATAGGAGGGGTACCACAATTCTTATTGAAATAAAGATTCATACCATGTTGTACAGATTTGATAGGCTCATTCCAATAAAAAAAACATGTTATGTACCACATATAAGCTCTATAGTGAAATACTTAAAAAAAAAATTAGCATGTCTAGCTAAATTTAAGTGATACATTTTATACCGAGTAATTTTTAGGGCATACTTTGCTATTTTTTAGGGCATAAATGTATGCACATTGATTCCCTTTTAGGTCATAGAAATCTGAGCCCTAATTTTTACCCTTTTTTTAAATACTAGCTATACCCGGCCACACGTTGCCATGGCTAAGCCCAATGTAATGTAATAGTAGGTAATTAGAAAGCCCTTGTTTCTATTCTGTTTGTTAAAAAAAAAACGGACAAAGTATAGAGATATAATTGTAAAGCATTTCTAAATTTGTTATGATCAATAGCGTGAATCCTGTTTACATGTTTGATTAAAAAAAAATACTGAAAACTAAAGTAAAAAGGAATATTTTATGATACTGTTTTTAATTAAAACAAAATACTGACGAACAATTAGTTAGCACACAGCGGATTGGCTTATTTTAAAACAAATACTGATAATATATAAAATAGCACTCTGTGACTTTTGAATTACCTCCTGTGGTTTAAAAAAAAAGTAAAGTGAAGTAAGGAAATAATTTTAACAACCCGGTCGATTAAAAATTATTTTTACATATAATAGATGTGATGTCGATATAAAATGTATATATAAACACGCCAGGTAATTTACTGCAATTTCGTGTGTACATTTCAAGGCTATTGGTGAAGAACTTTTGGAGTTATTAGTTAAGGCATGAATCGTAGTTACATTTTTATTGATATAGATTTAGCTGTATTAAAGTACTATTAAAGCAAATCAGCAAAAAACTTGTTAGTAATTAAGGGTTATGATTGATATTAGACTATTTGTTCTGTATGAGCAAAAGTTATAATTGAACTTTTTATATGGTTGTAATCTTGACTGTCTTTGGTAACAGAACTGATTAGCTAAGTATTATATAGGTTACTTGAAACCGGGGATTGAATTTCTCTTTTTTTTCTTTAATATAAATATTATAATAAAAAATCAGAAATCAAAAATATGTTTAGAACTAACTAGTTTATCAATTTCATTCATCAGATAGAATAAATAGATCCATTTACATGTAATCTTCATATATTCATGATAGAATAATTTCACAGTTTGTTTTTTCTTAAAACTACGCACATTTTGCAAAGGTTTTGCAGGGTAAGGTTAGTTAATAAAGAGGAGCTGAAATAACTCTCTTCACCTTTCAAATAAAACTATTGCAATAAAAAAAATACGGCTAAAAAAATTTAGTTTGTTGTATTATAAACTTTTCTCTTTTATGAGATGTAATGCTAATAAATCATTGCTTTTATAGAAAATTTAGTTTTTCTAATTGTAAAATAATAATCTATATTTACTTATTTTAAAACCTTACTTAAAATCATTGTATTTTATGTCCTATTTTTTCATATATTTGATAAATTATGAATTTGTTTGTCATTTAGATATGGAAGCACCTCTAGACTCGTTTAATCGTTGGCTTTTGGAGCGCAAAGTAATTGATAAAGGAAAAGATCCTTTGTTACCATCTGACTGTACACCTGAACTGTCACAGGCCCTGGTGGATGAGATAATGAACGACATACCACTCAAACTGATCCGTACCACGCTTATAGTGGATGCACGTAAACAGTTGTACAAATATGCTGAAGCTGCCAAGAAAATGATTGAATCCAGGTAACAGATTTTCTGTTCCTTTCTGTATCATATATTTTAAGGACAGTGAAACTTGTCTGTTCCAGAACATTGTTTAGTTATATGTTTTCTTTTAGATTGATATTAGATGGTTTTCCCATCTTTAGTGAAATTAGAATAAAAAACGTCTACTAAGTAGTGTTGTGGGACGGATGGCCGAGTGGTGTAGATACTCGACTGTCAACCTGAGAGTCGTGGGTTCGATCCTCGGTGAGGCCCATGAAATTTTTTCCAGGTGAAATTTGGTGCAAAGTCGTCCCACAAGTCCACCCAGCTTTAAATGGGTACCTGACTTTAAGTTGGGGAAGTAAAGGCGGCTGGGCGTTGTGCTAACCACACAATCCCTTCATATGCCGAGGTTATAGAAACAGATGAATTCTACACTTCACCTGCCCCGAAGGCCCGTTAGGGCTAAGAAGGGAACTTTACTTTACCTTTTAAGTAGTGTTAATTAATTTGGAAATGGAATAAACATTGTTAAATTAAAAACCAAAATACTTCCCTTTTTTAAAATCTTCAATTGCTGTTGTCACAGTTTGACAAATAGTCATGTGTGGGTACTTATAGGCTTGGGTATATAGGGATAGTTGGCATGCATAATAGTAGGAATGGTCAGGGGAGAGAATCAGTGGTTGACGGGTAATAGAATGAGATCAAGGGGTGAGTGTGTAGTGGATGAGTGAACATGTGTACTTTATAGTTGATGACCATCTCTTGTGGATACAGTTAGTGTAGGTCACTTGTAGGAAGAGGTGAGTTAGTTTTACAGAAGATAGCTGTGGTTGTTAGGTTTTATTTAAGCGTATGATTAAAGACTTTTGAGTTCGAGTTATTGTTAATTGTCAGGTATGGAGTTTCTTTGTTTTTTCAAATACCCCTAGATAAGTGTGCATGTGACAGCTGCATTTATTTTGATTCAATATGTCCCAGTAATATTTAATAACAGTAAAATATTGGAGGCACACTTTTTTTTAAATTTATAGCAGGAATACTTCAGCAGAGGGCAGAAAAATAGTAAAATGGAATGTTGATGAAACTTTTAAATGGTTACGAAAGAAACATAATTCTCTCCTGGAAGACTACTTGGTATGTTCAGACTCTAGTAACTTATTTACTTAATTACACCTTATAAGAAGAAATGATGTTTTTTTGCATGATTATTTTATTTAAAAATTATCGAACTTTCTCTTAAGAATTTTTTTTCCCTCAATCTATTTAAAGTAGTAAGTAGTGGGACGGGTGGCCGAGTGGTGTAGATACTCGACTGTCGACCTGAGAGTCCTGGGTTCGATCCTCGGTGAGGCCCATGGAATTTTTCCAGGTGAAATTTGGTGCAAAGACGTCCCACAAGCCCACCCAGCTTTAAATGGGTACCTGACTTAAGTCGGGGAAGTAAAGGCGGCTGGGCGTTGTGCTAACCACACAATCCCTTCATATGCCGAGGTTATAGAAACAGATGAATTCTACACTTCATCTGCCACGATGGCCCGTTAGGGTTAAGGGAACTTTACTTTACTACTTACTTACTCAATCTATTTAAAAAAAGATTCAAGAGAAAACTAACTTATATCATATTTCTTTGTTTATTTCTAATATGCTGCATATTTTCATTTATTTCTATGATTTTTTTTAAATGTTCCAATTCTAGGAACGATTGACACACTTAAAGAGACAATGTCAGCCATACCTTTCTGAAGCTGCCGGAGAGTCTGTAAAAAGTATTGTGACTAAAATATACAAAATCTCATCAGAGAGTGCTCAGAAAATACAGGCCAAAACATGGGAATTATTTAAAGAACAGAATATTACTGGTAATGGAGTTTATTTTCATTATTATTATTATTTTGAATACTTTCTTTGTGCTACTGTTCAGTAATTTAACAGTGTCATTACTTTGATGCTTACAGAAGGCGAACCAGCACCAGAACCCACTAACCCACGCTTAACTTACTGCTATGCTGTCCAGTTGAGTATATCTTCTCCACGGCTGCCTGTAGTGGAGAGACAAATAGAAAATGAGATTGCTAACTTGAAGTTCAAAAATGAAGCTCTCAAAATGAACCAAGAACATTTCTGGAAAATGGTTAGTTTTTTTTTAATGTATGTTGATTTGAAATATTAATCATCTTGTAAAGCTACTTGTACATCTATATTACTTTTAATTTAGGTTTTAGAAGGGTTTTCTGTCTAAAACATAATTGTTCAGCTTAAGATTGTGAAAATGTGGATACACATTTGTTAGTCATTCTTGATAAAATTTAGTTTATGTACAAGAAATTGTTTGTTATAGATTCTTAGGTACGAGACTAAAATTTTTTGAATGACATTGTCTGCTTTGTCATCCATCAGGCTTGTTTTCTCTTTCAAATTTTAATACACCCGTACTGTTGGACTATCTCATCAGGTTTTTCCAATTCCTCACTTCATTACCTTTTTGCTCCATTAGCTTTTGTAGAGTTGTTTTGGTATATCTATTTAAAACAATTATGAATAAATATCCTTTATTATTGATGCACTGCAAAACTTTTGCAAAGAGATTGACCACAGTTCAACTTTGAAGTTATCATTAAAAGATCAATTTAATACATAAGTCTATTTATTAGTATTGATTAGTAATTTTTTTTTCCTTTTTAATACCTAAAAAAATAAATGAGGTTAAAAAAAAATAAAGAAATTGCAAGATTATTTTTAACTTACACTTAGTCTAATTGTACATCCTAGTAACATAGTCTTGACAATATAACCGTTGTAATTCAAAAACAAATTAAAGCAGTATTTGATTTAATAAAATAGTAATATGACCACTGAAAACTTTGTTGCTATAACGTAAATTTTGTTTTATTAGATCGACTTTTATAAAGAAATTTATTAACATATTTGTGAAGATGAAAGCAGCTATTTTAATTGTCTGAGATTATTACAATGGTTTTCGTTTGAAGAGACAGCAATAATTTTGAATGATATTAGTTTATTTTTACTTTTTAATTTTTTAGGCCTATACATCTCAGAAATGATTTAAACTAGATTTTTCATATACATTTATTGAATCGAGAAACAAGTTAGAAGCTATTAATATTGTAAACTGTATTGATTCTTACTTACAGCTGACAGACAGGCTTGAAACAAAAATATTTATTTTGATATAATGTATCTTGATTTGTTGTAAAAATCATCAGTATTCATATGAATAAGTATCAGACTTAAAATAGAGTAATATTTTATAACTGATATGGAATATATATAGTTTTCAAATTAAGTGCATGCACTTATCATTGTTTTTAAAAAAATGTATTCTAGTTTACAAATTCAGTAACATTGGATTAAAAACCAAAACATTTTTTTTTCCTTTAAAAATACTAAAAATTAAAACTTAGATAGTTTAATTAAATACTATTTAATAAAATACTTTATTTTTTTTTTAGATGTGATAAAAACCTTGATTTTATATTGATTACTTTTTGCTTCAAAAGCATTTTTTTTTTTGAGAAGAAAGCATTGTTTATATGGACATTAGAATATTTGACTCTGACATTTTTAATCCCTCCATCTGTAGGTTTTTAGGCACTATTATATTAATATTTTCAGGAACAGTTATATGGGTTGAACTGTCGTGATGACCCTAGATTTGATAACTTTTTGGCAAGAGTCTGGTGTTTACTTAAAAGATATCAGGTGAAAATGTTTTTTTTTTTGTGAACCTTATTTTATTGGAAAGTTTTTTTCATTAAGTAGTTTGCTGTTTTATATTTAACTTTTTCTTGAGAATTTTTTTTTTTAAATATTGACTGTTTTGATGAATTTCATAACATTCACATTCTATTCATAGACTTACTTTGGTAGCAATCCTAATGAAGGCCATGGCAACCAAGGGGCTTTAACTCCAGCAGTGATGGAGTGTCTGCACAGGGTATTTGGTGTCACATTTGAGTGCTTTGCATCTCCTTTGAATTGTTATTTCAAGCAGTACTGTTCAGCTTTTCCAGACACTGATGGATTTTTTGGTTCCAGAGGGTACATTTTTTATCTTTCTCAGTGATTTTGGCAAAAAGTCAGCAGTAGAGTTTAGAATATTAATTAGTTTACATGACTGAATCACTGTTATTAGCGAGGACTGTAACATACAATCATTTTAAATAAACTGCAAACTTAACTTTGAATAGACTTTTTACTTACCTTTGGTAAATTATTAAGTTTGAGATTAGTTAAAATTTGTCAGGATTGATTCAAAATGTGGCAAATAATTTTTATTTAACTTTCAGGCCTTTCTTAGATTTTTACCCGAGAAGTGGATCTTTTGAAGCCAACCCACCATTTTCAGAAGAACTGATGGTCGCTACCATAGATCACATGGAGAGCTTGCTTCGAGAGACCAATGAGCCACTTTCATTTATTGTATTTATACCTGATTGGAGGGATCCACCAACAGAAGCCTTGATTCGTTTAGAGAGTAGCAAGTAAGAAAGAATAAATACATGTAAAGTTAGTGAAAATAATTTTTTTTGTGTGTAGCTTTGTGAGCTGGGGGCTCTATTAATGGGTGATTGCATATGTATTTGCCAGGTTTAAGCGGAAACATTTCACATGTCCTGCTAAGGAGCATGAATATCGCCATGGCTTCCAGCATATGCCAGTTGCAAAGTAAGTTTATTTTATGTTTGTTTAAAATTTGCTATTTTAAAAAAAAAGAAAAACAACTCTCAGCCTTTCACCACTTTTACAAAATGTTATATTTATGTAATGATAGAAGTTATAAAGAGTTGGTAAAAAAAATTACACAGCCCAACAAAAAAATTTTTTGTGTGAATTGCCAAGAATGTTTGAATGAATTTATAGCAATTCATGGGTGCTGATTTCAAAACTGCCACTGCTTTTGCTGAATTGGCTCTAGTTTCTGAGATATTGGACACCCTTGAAAATATGATCTACCCTTTGTGTAAAACAAATGCAATAGGTTTGGTGTCTGTTTTTTAATTAAACTATACCAAGTTATAGCTTGTTTTTTTTTTTCTATTTTATCTCTGCTTTCTAAAGACATCATGAGTTCATCACGAAGATGCTGCAAAAATAATCAGAACATATTCTGTTACATCTCTGGACAATACATGATTGAAAAGCAAAGAAGAAATATAACCAACTTTGTGCAGCAGGCATATTTGGCTTATTTTGGTGTGAAGCTGGGAGACCAAGATAAGTCTTGGGTTCCCCATAAGGTCTGCAAAAACTGTGTGGAGAGCCTACGGCAGTGGACATATGGTGAGAATAAAAGTCTCAGTTTCGGTGTACCAATGGTATGGCGAGAGCCGAAAGACCATTTTGGTGATTGTTATTTTTATATTGTGGATGTTAAAGGCTTCAATCGCCACAAGAAATCTAAGTGGGATTATCCTGATCTTGAATCTGCAAGGAGACTAATTCCACGTAGCAGTGAAGTTTACTGGATTATTAGAGCTTTCACCATCAGACTCCGACGAGGGGCAAGATCTGGAGTTTTTGGCAGGTGAAAACAGTGGAAGCGATTATGAAGGAAGTTCTTCAACACCTCAACAATTCAGCCAAGAAGAATTCAATGACCTAATACGAGACCTAAATCTGTCCAAGCAAGCATCTGAGCTCAATGAAAGAAATTTTCTCAAACCAGAAGTTAAAATAACATTTTATCGGAAAAGAGAAGTTTCTTCTTCCATATTTCAGCCAAGAGGAAGATCTTGTTTACTGTAATGACATCCCTGGACTTCTGCTCCAAATGGGACTACAAGACTACCATTCCGAAGACTGGCGTCTTTTTATAGACAGTTCCATCAGAAGCTTGAAATGCGTTCTGTTACACAATGGTAACCGTTATGCATCTCTTCCCATTGCTCACTCAACAACACTTAAAGAAGAGTATGAGAATATCAAAACAGTATTGCAGAAAGTCCGTTATTATGAGCATCAATGGTCAATTTGTGTTGATCTAAAAATGGTAAACTTCTTGCTTGGGTAGCAGTCAGGATATACAAAATACCCATGCTTCATGTGCCTTTGGGATAGCAGGGAAGGCAAGATCATTGGATAAGAGTGACATAGCCTGCAAGGGAAACCATGACTGTAGGTAAAGAAAATATCATCAACAAGCCACTGGTTGACAAAAAATAAGATCATTCTCCCACCGCTTCATATCAAATTAGGTTTAATGAAACAATTTGTTAAGGCTTTGGACAAATCTGGAAATTGCTTCAAGTATATTTGCAGATCATTCCCCAGACTGAACATGAAGAAGCTGAAAGCTGGGATTTTTTACGGTCCTCAGATTCGGAAACTCATCAATGATCGAAATCACCTTTAATCTTCTTCATGGAACAGTTTTGTTTCAGTTGTCAGGAAATTTCTTAGGTAATAACAGAG
The DNA here is from genome assembly GCA_021962125.1 of Bulinus truncatus. Classification (NCBI taxonomy): domain Eukaryota; kingdom Metazoa; phylum Mollusca; class Gastropoda; family Planorbidae; genus Bulinus; species Bulinus truncatus. The sequence goes on along the minus strand of JAGDYQ010000049.1, from coordinate 464,564 downwards.
CAGAGAATTACGAAGAACTGGTGCAAAATATGCTAGCTAACTTCAGAAACAGTGGGACAAATATGATCATCAAGGTACATTACCTGCACAGTCATTTAGACAAATTTCCAGCTAACCTTGGGGACTTCAGTGAGGAACAAGGCGAGAGGTTTCATCAGGATATGAGGGTGATGGAGGAGAGATAAGGAAGATGGGACATACATATGATGACTGACTACTGTTGGAGCCTCCAGCGCAATTGCACCAACGACACATACAAAAGGAAGTCGAGCAAACAGCGATTTGCTAATGCATTACCATAGACAATTAACATATTAATTAATTAATTAGACATAATTAATTTTTCAAATGAAAATGTTTTCTTCTATAACACTATTACACATATTTTTGAACAAATTTCTGCATGACTATTAACAGTTTCACTACTATTTGTTAGTATACTATTATATTTCACGCAATTCTTGACAAATTCCAAACACGGGACATACATTATTTAATTAATTTTAATTATCTCGTAAAATAGAGCCAATCTAGCAAAAGCACTTACATATTCTAAATCAGCATAGTTGACTTTGTATAAAATGATCCAAATATCACTGGCAATGAATTCACTGTTTACCAGTGTTATATATATGTGTGTGTGTTATTTCAGTATTTAATTTTCTTAAAGCCTGTACATTATTCTGCACCACTTCACTGTTTTTCTCCCATTAACTACAAAACATACTGTATAGCTTGAAAACCCTTTTTTTTCTATCTAATTCAAAATCTAGCACAGTATTGTTAAATGCTCTGAAGGACAATTATCAAACCACAGGCGTAGGTTCAATAAAAACACAGCATTTAATAATGTATAAATGTAATCAACAATTACAATGGCCAAGACTCTACACTGCTTCATCATCACAACTCTGCTGCTCTTACATGACACAGTCACTGCTTTCAATAGTAAATTTATACAGTGCGTTGGTCTAAGTGAATTCCCTATTCATAGCGCATCACCGAGGGTAGGAGGAGAGTTATAACAGTTCTAAAGCTTACTGCAAAATATGTCATACATTGAAACGTGTGCTTTTTTTTTTTTGCATTACAGAGGTAAGATGAATGTGAAGGCAGCTTTCAGCACATTAGTTGTTTTTCTTCAGAATGATGCAGGTTTTGCCAGATGGACTCCAACGCCTGAAAAAATTAAAGAGTTAGTTCTAGCATCCAAAGCCAAAGATCCTTTACCCAATTCATCTCCTACGTAAACACTTTCAAAAGGTAAATTGTTGTATTTCACTTTCAGATAAGCTGTTTTCTCCTATGTGGTGCTTGTTTCATCACTATCATAAGAGTTCATAAGTACTCAAATATTCTAGGTATAAAACATACAGTATGACCCTGAGCTATCAGGCTTTTTATCAATAAACAGCATGAATTTAAGTGAAGAATAATGCTGAAATTTTCAAGATTCTGTAAGATAATTAAAAAAAAAAAGAGAACATTTTACAGCTGGAACCTAGCCAGTTAAAATTTAAGGTTTGTTAGTTATTACACAGACAAGTGTTACTTTAAAGTATTTGTTTCTGTTAGCTTTGAAAATTATAGTGTCTAATATATAGGCTTTAGTTAACAAATTAACCCATGACCAACATTATTATACATGTTTCTAAAAAGACTCTCAGACATTTCCAAATGTAACATAAGAAATTGAATACATTTATTCTTATTTGAAATATTTCCTAATACTCTACCTGTTAATATATAGAGGAACTTTGTAAAAATTTAAATTATGCAAAATTTTAGTGATACTTATGTAAATAATCTCTATTTCCTAGAGTCTGCAAGCTGAATTATGAAATGATCTGAGGGCAACAAAATTAAAGTGACTTCTGAAATCCATCGATTTTTAGGACCACTGCTAATTCATTTTTGGATTTTTATTCTTCACAGTTTGCTTATTTTATCTCAAAATCTGAAATTGTATTAGACTAAGTTTTTTTTCTTCAGTTTTTTACATGTTGACTAAACCCAAGAACATGAGAGGGTAACAATTTTCTTGTAATAGTTCTTACCGCATAAAAAAACCATTAGTACTTCCCGGTGCTTTGAAAAATCATTCTGTCAAGAAAAAAAAATTCGTCAGAACTGCCATCTTATTGTGTTCACATGGCACTGCTGTTTTTTTTTTTTTCCATCAGTGAAAAAATATTTTGTTTAACTCCTGTTCCTTTATTTTCTTCTGATTAGAATTTGTTGCTATTTTAAAGACGCTTAAACTGTTACACTAGAAACTACCATTGCTTTCTCTCTCTCTCTTTTTTTTTAACATGAGACTGCTTTCCTTAATCTCTGTGGGGCATTCATCCCACCATTATAAAATTTTTACGCAGCTGATATGAAGGATGCATAACCCATTCTGAAATTATTTTTTTACCTTCAGGAATCACTTCGTTTGCTGTAAATATTTCATTGTCATAGCCCCTTGTGTTATTTGCTTGTTAAAAAAAAAATCAACAACTAAAAACTAACCACTTATATTTTTAATTGTCATTTCAAAATTGAATTGTCATTTGTAAATAATCCTCATCAAGCATTTTGTCGATTAGAAAAAAAACCTAAACACAAAAAAAAAAAAAAACAAACAAAAAATTTGAATTGTTAGAGTATGCACATCAATTGTAAATACTTTTTTTTCTAAACAATGGATTTAAAAAATGATGAGCTTTTTGCTTGTTTTGAATCATACATATTTTTAACACGCAACACTTGTTTCATAAATTGTAATTTTCATCTGCCAGCGGTGATTGAGTTGAGAGGTTTGGTATGTCGAAATGTGCTATTTTTTTTTTTTTTTAAAGTGTCACTGAATAACATCTTTAATGTTTTTTTGATTACTAAGAACACTGATAGTTTACTTTAAAATGTTTAAGCAAGGAAGAAATAGACAATCTTTTATTTCAAAAATAGATTAATTTCAATAAGTTATCATTTCTTTTTATCTATCAGTTTTGTTTCATTTTCTGATTTTTTTGTAACTAGATGTTGGGTTACTGGAAATTTTTTTGTCTGGATTGATAAACATTAGTTAATCAGAATGCAACATCGTTATATTAAAAAAAAATACAGTTCTTACTTAAATGAACGTTTGAGCTGTGACATTACAAGGAAGGGGCATTCAGCCTGGGGCGGCACTTGTTTTGTCACCCACAAGGGCACATATATTTTTTTCATTACTTCAGTATCTTTTGGCACAGAAGGGGGCAGTAATGATACAGTTTGCCTCAGGTGCAACTAATACTGGTTCTGCAATTTTTGAGGGCTTTTTTTTATTACAGTTATTTATAAAATTATGTTCTGAATATATGATTTACTATTGAAAACAATAATACCACCTCAACTTACAGAAAAGGTCAATACCCCTATCTTATGTCATAACTATAACTCGACCACTTATTTTAGCTGAAGTAATCTTTAAAATCTTATTAATTATGCATTTCTCAAGTTTTCAACAATAATGGGTGCTTGTGAGGGTGTGTTTTTTATCAAAGTCCATACAAATTCATTTCATTTTTGTTTCCCAAGCTCATTACAAATTTCATTTCTATAAAAAACATTTTTTTTTAAAGCATCTTAAAGAAAAAGATATTCTATTTTGTGTAAATACAGGTGAATGAGTGCAATATATTCAGTAAAAAAAAATTCACAATTTCATGCATATGCTGTAAATACACATAAGATTCACTTTCCCATGTTGTTATTAATGCTTTGGATGATATAACAAGTTTTTATTTAGAAATAATAAACAGGAGTCTGTGGCAGAAATTTGACTTCTGTTGTTCTTGTAAATAATCATAGCAAATAGTTTTACCACAGATCATGTCGTTTAAAAACGATATCCTATTTTTTTATATATTACATATTGTATGATGTTCATTTTCTTTTATATTGTCCTGCTGTGTTTGCATTCTTGTTGGGATCATACCATATGTGTATTAACTGACATTTTGTTTTTGCAGAAATGAAATTCCCTTTAAAATCAAAACTCAAATAGCCAAATTTAATTTGGCTAGTTCAAGATTAACATGTGGGCTAATCTTGAGAAATAGTATTTCATTTATTAATGTTTACAAGTATCTCTGTTGTTATGGACAAGGGAATATTGCAACATGTCATGTGGAATCGTTTAATTTTTTATGATCAAACCTGATATGTAAAAAATAATCAATTATGGATAATGCTATGCACATAAGTTCAAGAATAGAAAATATCTCACCAGTTGGGATAAAGAAGTGATGCCATGTGTTGATAGACTTGTTTCTTTCTTTTCTTTTTTTTTTAAACATGAATTATATGAAGTCTGATTTTATTTAAATATTGTCAGGGAAAACTTTCTGGAACATGTACATTTTATTTTGAAAATGACCCACTAATTGTTGATACTAGCTAATCACATGACATGATTGCTTGAGATTTTTTATCCTTTTCATAAAAATGTATGTTTGCTAAAGTGAATGACTTGAAAGGCAGCAATAATTTATTCAGTTTGGCCAGACACGTTCAAAGAATGAGAAAGTTGGCTGTGTTGTTTGTTACTTGTGCTGAATCAGTTGGAATCTGTGGTAATATACTTCTTTAAACTTATTGTTATTATTATCATTTAGTTTTGTTTTTATATAAAAACTAAGATGTGACCTTAGATTTAAAATTTATTTTTTTATCATTTTTTTCGTATAACATGACTTTTTTTTTTTAATAATTTTGTACAATTATTGTAGCATTCACCTTTGGACAGAAAAAAGTGTACATCAGTATTTTTTTTTATAAATTTATAAATACACATCATTTTTCAGATTTATATTGTTTTTGAGATGATTAAAAAGCGAAAAAATTCTCTAAGGAGATTGAATTCTTTTAAATTTTAAAGTTTGTCACAGTTAAGACTCAAATATTTTAACCACCTTCCTAGAGTTCCATTAGTAAGCTGTTTGAAATAAAATTCAGGCTTTTTTCTTTGCAAAGAATTTCTTATGTATATTTATATTTCTGCAGACATTTTTTTTGTATAGATTTTCATACCATTTCAGAAACATATAAATCGCCTGGAAAGTGTCTAAAAATATTTCCATTGGCATGTATATATAACATTTCATGCTACTTCATATATATATATATATATATATATATATAACTTACTGAACACTGCATTTTTGAAAAGTAGGTAAAAATTTTGTCTTCAAAAATATTAATATTGCTGGATCAATGTTTGAGCTGTAAAATATATGTTTGAATATTTCATATTCTTGTATAATTATAAATATAAAAAAAATACTTCCTCTTTATTTTGAAGTTTAATACCTCTTGATTTTGCATTGTTTTTATTTGTGTACATTAGCAAATATATTGAGTAGTGATTTTACATGTTGTAAATGTCACTGTGAACTAAGCATTTTCTTAAATGTTTTTTTTTTTTAAATTTTTAATTTAATATTTTTTTCATTCAATCTTTAACATGAAATTTATTTGTAACATCATAAAAAAAATTTGCAAACATTTCACTGAATGACTAAATGGATCCCTTCTTTTAATGTATAAGCTTTAAGATATTAACACAATGCTAGATGGATTGAATATTCTGTTATATTTACAGAAGTAGAGGGCTCTGTTATATCTTTTAGGTTTTTTTTTAAATTTTTATTTTGCTTGGTTGAATCCATTGGCACATAATTGGTAAGTGAATAAAAATTATTTTACGTAAAAAAAAATGTGTTTATTTAAAAGTGATCTTTAATTTTTTCATTAAAGATTGAAACATACAATGTTTTTACAATGTTATGAAAAAAAAATATCAGCAAACATTTTGCAGAATGGCAATATTGATCTCCTGAATGTTTTTGAATCCTCCCATACTTATAAACTCAAAAAGACTGTTATTAAAATGTGTTTTTATGCTGGGTTAAATATTCAATCATATTTACACGTTTGTAAGCAAGGGTTATGTTTTATTTGTAAGTTTAAGTAAAGGTTATGTTTTTTTTTTGCTTGTTCCATTTATATTAAATTGTTTCAAGTTACTTGGTTTCATCCTTTGGATCATAATCAATGTGGGAAAAAAATTTGGTTTTACAGAAATGAAAAGTATGTTTACTTTAGTTTGTGTGTATTAATGTTTGTTTTAGTGTGTATACTTTGTTTGCAACCTTTGAACATCATAACATTCACGACGCAATTTCTTAATATTTTTCCAAAAAAATTCTGTGAAATTTTTTTTTGTTTTTGCAAGATGATAAACTAAAATGTCATTGGACATTATCTTTGAAGTGTTCTACCGCAAACTCATCAATTATTATTTCTCCATGTAATTATTATTATTATTATTATTTTTTTCTTGACCTTATATCTTGTCATACAGGGCTATGAAACTTGCCAACTGAAGAATTGAATTTCTATAAGAAGATGTCCCTTTGTTTTGTTGAATGTTCAGATACCTGTAGACCGTGTAGCCATAGAGATATTTGTTTTATTTTTATCTGTTTGACTAATTCTAATACTAATAAATAGGTTACACTGTATGCCCTACCTGTCTTAGTTCAAATACTTAGTCTTCTACCTGGCGTCATCTTCACACACTGTAATAAAATTATAATCCTGAGCACCCATTAAACATGAGTGACCTTTCAAACAGGGATTTAAACTGCAGCTTTTTTTTGATCCATTTTTTTTTTTTATTTTTACAAAATAACCTATTCTTTTGCTTATTTCTTTTAAATGGCATTTATACTTGTTTTGAGTAAGGCAGGTTTTTTTTTTTTAAAATAAATGTTACTTTTTTAAAATTTTATACTTTTTGGAAGAATACATTTGGAAAGTGTCCCATGACTTTAGATATTCTGTTCTAATTGTAAAGTAAATCATAAACTGAATTCAAGTAGATCATTAGCTCATTGTATATATATATATATATATATATATATATATATATATATATATATATATATATATATATATAAATATACATTGTTTCATTTCATTGTTTCATATCTTGAATTTTAAAAAAGTGAATGATTTTCATTAGTTTGTCCCATGATTATTAAAGTGTGTCATCTTTATTTGTATTTCATTTTTGGAAGAAACACTTCATCAACTATTGCATTTTTTTTTTAAATTGTCATATTTATTTGGTCTCATTTTTTACTTTTTATTGTTAATCTGACATATGTTGGTAAGGGAGGTAATTATTTTGTATTTTTTTATTGTTTTATTGTTAACCTGAAGTATGTTGGTAAGGGAGGTAATTATTTTGTCTTTTTATTGTTTTATTGTTAACCTGAAGTATGTTGGTAAGGGAGGTAATTATTTTGTCTTTTTATTGTTTTATTGTTAACCTGAAGTATGTTGGTAAGGGAGGTAATTATTTTGTATTTTTTTTGTTTGTTTTCATTGTTAACCTGAAGTGTGTTGGTAAGGGAGGTAATTATTTTGTATTTTTTTATTGTTTTATTGTTAACCTGAAGTATGTTGGTAAGGGAGGTAATTATTTCATTCTTTGCACTTGTACATAGTCAACATGAATAAATTCATAGATTTATCTATTTTGAAAATAGCTTTTTTTTTTCAAAATCTGTGTTTGTGTTTAACTGAATTGTATTGGTGATGTTTGTATCAGAGAATTTAGCTTATGATTGAGGTTTTTAATTATAAATCTTTGTTCTATTTGTCATTTTCCTGTCTCTATAATAAATGAATATAATTTAGTACAGTTCATGTAAAAGCCTAGGCACACAACCAGTGTATCTTACAGGCGTTGACAAGCATAAGCCGTCTGTTTTTTTTATCTATCTAAAAAAAATAATATAAAAGTGGTGAACCATAGTTAATTTAACAAGATTCACAAAATTAATGAAATGTTAGGAAAAGCAACAGCCGCTTGGGGCACATTTTTAGATCAAGCAGCACAGATCTGTGAATTCATATAAGTATTAGATGTTTATCTCTTAGATCCTATCAAAAAACAGCATGACCGTTAATTGTTACATTAACAGCTGATTGAGCTATTGTTAAAATGTTAAATAGATTGTGAGTTTTGTCAACATAATTTATTAATATTAGATTATAAGCATTGAATAAAATTATTAGGAAGATGTTGGAACAAATGTCCAGTGTGCTTACAGTTACAGTTCAAAACATTTTTAAGGGACAGAATCCAATACATAAAAATCACAATTTCACAAAAAAATTAAACAATATTCCATTTTTAGCGCATAAAACACACTTTCAGACAAAAATGGAAAAATATTCCATTTTAACGTATAAAAAAACACTTTCAGACAAAAATGGAACAATATTCCATTTTAGGGCATAAAACACACTTTCAGAGAAAAATTAAACAATATTCCATTTTAACACATAAAAACACACTTCCACAAACATACATAAACACCCTTTCTCTCTCAAAAAACTTCCAAGAATAAAAAATAAACACAAAGAAAAAAAAACAAACACTGTTCAACCAGTTTACTTTATACATTTCATTCTTTTAGTGTTTACTCAGATGAAAGTTCAGCCAGATCTCTTATTGAAACATCAAATAATGACAGAGTACAACATGTACACATTTAATTGGTTGTCATTAGGTCTTGATATGGGGGGGGGATTGCATTTTCAAATGACATCGGTCTTATAGATGTCACTTGATATGATGATGACTCAAATAAAATTTCGGTACATGACATTTGACTCCAAAACAACAGCATCCTGTTTTATGAAAACAACATCATCCTGTTTTATTAAAACAACATCAACAACAAAAGAAGGGACTGTAATAAGTCTTCATGATGAAAGCACAGACACACATTTATATCATATTTAAATAATGTCATTGTAATTAATTAGCAATTAAGAAATTAATTGGGAAAACAAAAACCCACTTATGTATCTTTTCACTGTCTATAAATGTAAACTTTTTCTACGTCATCAGTGGCGTAGGGAGGGTACTAAGGGTTGTGCGGCCGCCCTAGGAAGGGGGGGGGGCTAAGTAGCGCTGTGAAATGTTTTAGCACATTTCAGATTGAGAATGGGGCGCCAAAAATGTAAATCGCACAGGGCGCCTCAACGATGATTAGTATAAAAAAAATAGGAAAAATATAATATAAATATTCTGTCCTGTCGACACAAGTACCCACGACTTCCACCATACGCACTCTATAGAACAGATGCTATGTCCATACGCACTCTATAGAACAGATGATATGTCCATACACACTCTATAGAACAGATGATATGTCCATACACACTCTATAGAACAGATGATATGTCCATACACACTCGATAGAACAGATGATATGTCCATACGCACTCTATAGAACAGATACAATTTATAAGCCCCACCCCGTCATGTTTTAAGAGTCACAGGGCAATTTGACTTCCTGCGCAACGCTGGATACCCTGCTAGTAACATGATACTACTGCTAGTAACTTGATACTACTGCTAGTAACTTGATACTACTGCAAGTAACATGATACTACTGCTAGTAACTTGATACTACTGCTAGTAACCTGATACTACTGCTAGTAACTTGATACTACTGCTAGTAACCTGATACTACTGCTAGTAACTTGATACTACTGCTAGTAACATGATACTACTGCTAGTAACTTGATAACTTAAAGTCGGGTACGCTGGGTGGACTTGGGGGGACTTTCACCAAGACCCGAACCCGGGACCATTCCGGACAGTTGAGCGCACGACCACCCGTCCCCCTAATTGTAGGCTACATAATGTGTTCATTATTTAAAATCTTCACAGAAAGCCATTGAGAAATGACAATTCATCAGTCAAAGAGTACTTGTTAAATGAAAATAGCCTATATGTGTGCAGGCACACCGAGAGGGGGGGGGGTCAGGGGTGGTCATTGCTACGGGGCCCGCATCTGTAAGGGGGCCCGGCCGCCCCGACCATGTTAATTTTTTCACGACTCATTGTTTATTAAGGGGCCCGCAATGATGTCATACCCTGGGGCCCTTCTTGGCTCTCGGCGCCACTGTATGTGTGTTGTGTGAAAATGAATCATAACTAATAGTTTAATATTTATGTGACTTACTTTGACAAATTTAACACCGGTATCAATCAATGTCACATTCATGATGACCGGGAGTTTGAATCCTTGCTTAGATACCGCTGTAAAATGATACAAGTCGGTTTAATTGTTCATATATTGCCTATTGATCTCTCTTAATTTTAATTAAAAGAAAACACCCGAAAACTTTGATATGACCATAAATAATTATGTTCTGAATATTTTATTTTTATTAGGCATAGCCTACTTATTATCCAAGAGATGTAAAACAACAATACTAGTTAGATAAGCGATTCTCTAAATTTTCTGATCGCGACTCACTGAGAAATCATAGTCGCGGTTTTCATATATATATATATATGTGTATATATATGTATATATAAAACCAACAACAACATTTACACGACCATGATTTAAATACACCCACTTGTCACCATAATTTTTCCGAAAAAAAAAATGTATACACGAAAGAAAAAAAAATATTACCTTTTAACTGCGGGATTATAAACATATTTAAACCTTCATTCAGAATTTCATTGATCCAGTTTTGCTGGAGAAATAAAGATTGTATTACATAAATGGTCGTACAATAATATTAAACTGATAGTGGTTTGAAATAGAGGAAATGTGATTTTGTTTTCTATTAATATATAAAATCTTACTTGAATGTCTTCTAAAGTTGTGGTCATGTTATCAACTTTGAGACTGAATGAAAATAAACGACACATTATAATAAACATGGGTATTACGAGGAAAAGAACAATGTCCATGGATCAAACAGTAAAATTCATCTTCAAATAACGAACATACAACATGTGAACAAACCATCACAAGCAACTCCATACGAAGGACATATAGGGCTCACCTTGATAAACTGATCTATTTAAAGCTTGTTTACAGAACCTACCAATAAGACATAACTAAAAAGACAATTGAAAAATCTAAAAATAAATAAAATAAGACAAACCTGAAGTTATTAACATCGCCGTATATCGTATCGTTGCTTATAATCACGTTGCCAACCAATGAGAGAGTCTGAAATGAACATTTTAGCACTCATGCAAATATTTCATCAAGTTGCTATTAATTTTGGGAATTATTGAAATGAACATGTTATAATGTATGTATTAAAAATAATGAACAAAATGTAAATTATGATAGGTATGAACTTTGGCGAAGCTGATGTTAGTGGCGCATGGGGCGGAACGTTCTCTCAGTCTCCCTCTCCCCGCCTCCCCCCGCCTACTTAGGTCACTGTGTGTGTGAAGTCAATGATGTGATTACCGTTTGAACCGCAAGAAATGTCGTGGAACTGCCTCCTGGCACCACTACTGAGATGTCCACATTACAAGAGCCCGTGACTGACAGCTGGTCAGTTATCTGAACCTCTGGAACTTTGCTGGACTTGATCAGGATTTGAAGTTCCGAATTAGGGAATTTTTGTGCAAGCTACATAGAAAAAAATACAAAACGAACTCACAAAGCAATAGGGTATGTTAATGTGTTTAATCCTAATACTTCTAAGTGTATGCTAATGTGTTTAATCCTAATACTTCTAATGGTATGTTAATATTTTGAATCCTAATACTTTTAAGGGTATGTTAAAGTGTTTAATCCTAATACGACTAAGGTTATGTTAATGCGTTTAATCCTAATACTTCTAAGGGTATATTAATGCAATTAATCCTAATACTTCTAAGGGTATGTTAATGTGTTTAATCCTAATACTTCTATAAAAATTAATGACATTCAGATGGAAAATAAAAAGCCTCTGCAACATAAAAAGAATCATTTAGAAATAATTATTATTTACTTTGCTAGTAAAGATGTTTATAACAATGGACAGAAATAATTATAAATGATTGTAGAATTGACCAAAAAACAAACAAATTGGAAACTGAATCTATCTTTCAAAGAGTTAAATTTGACATTTCCTGTATTCGAACTATATTCTACTCTTCTAATCATGTGATGGAGTTAGACTTTTAGATTAGTGGATTATTAAAAAAGGTAACTTAATAAATCCAATTTCAGAATGTATCTGCAGGTAACTTTGCCAATGGTTCCTAAAAGCTTATAAACGGCCCAGAATCACACAAGCAGGGCAGCCTTATGCCGATATGACCGATGGCTCCAAATTGGGCCCCGTGCCTGGCAGGGGCCCCGCAATTTACATTTAGTATTTATAATAATAGCTGTTATTGTAGAAAAAAAATTGGAAGAGGGGTCTCGCAAGCATCCGTTAAATTCTCCATTCGTAAGACTGACCCTGCACACAAGGAACTGATTTACAGATAAAAATCTCATGGGAATGGTCAGAAAATGACTTATGAAAATGTTTCACGCTAGTTTTAATTTTGGCTGTCTGTTTGCTTATGAACCCGAACTGCTGGTGTCGGTTACTAGTTCAAATCACAGTGAGTCCTGTCTTCTATATATGTCTCTCGTGGTTCCTCCAAAAAAGTTACACACTAGGTCACCAAGGGGGTTGAAAAAAAAAGGGCCAGACGAAAAAGAAAATGTAGATCAGATCTCACCTCATCCTTAAAGTGACTTTCAGATAAGTAAAAGTTTTATTATTAAATATCCCCATTCTGGATAAAATACTTAACCAAAACTTCTCTAAAACAATGAAATCTTTTCTATACATTTAGTTTCGTACAAAACTAGCTACCTGAGGAAAAACAGACCCAGCACAAAGGGTTCCATTACATGAAGTATCTAGAAGACCAGCCCACTTCTTAGGCAGCTAGAACGGAAAAAAAAAACAAAATACATTTACACAGAGTACAATAGGGACCAAGTACTTAAATTTTTTTTTTTTGAATAAGCTTTTTTTTTTGTTATGAATTCATACATAATTTGTAGATGATACAAATAAAATTAACACGTGGATCAAAGTTTTCTTTGTTCCTGAATTTTAAATAGTTTTTCTTACTGTATGAGCAAACCAGATTAACTTGAAACTGAAATATCTTACTAAATTTTTCGTTAATTTGTACTGTAAAAAGTCGTGAATGTGTGCCACATAGGCTAGGGTCTGTGCGGTGTATTCAGAGATCCACAAGTAAACCATTTTTGAATTGTCCACATCATCAGGCAGAGGGGCAGGGGAGAATGGTCTCTCTGTTTTTGTGTCAGTTTTCCAGAAAAATTCACCCTGAAGTTATGAAACAAAACAAGAAATAAACTTAATGGGGCGATCGCTAGAGGGTAATTTGTGTGAACTAGATGGAGGGTTTAATCAAATAAGTTGAAGGTGATTTGTGTGAACTGGATGTAGGGTTTAATCAAATAAGTTGAAGAAAAATAGTGTAAAGAATCGCTACCAAAGCATTTTGATAAAGATCACCAACCAAAAACAAAAATAAATAGGTTTATTCCCTGTAGTTAAATATGTCACCGTTCATTATATCATGATGAGCCCACATACACGTGTACAGGATAAATGAAAACAAAAATAAAGAGCAACGTGTAATCATCATCCAGACATTGAAATAAAATAGCACTGATTCTAAACAAGGGATTTACAAGATCAAAATGGCAACATTTACCTTGTTAGAACATTGCAGATATTGTGAAGTAACTACTATTGGTTCCAGGAAACTGTAGTCAAAAATAAATTTTCCTGCCATCTCAGTAGTCACTGACAAAATGAAGCAACATCAAATACATAAATAGTAACAACAAAATGAAGCAACAAAAATACTTAAATAACAACAACAAAATGAAGCAACATCAAATACATAAATAACAACAACAAAATGAAGCTACATACAATAAATAAAAACACCCACGTTATTCAGAGTTAACATCAACACACAAAAAAAAAAAACTTAAATAATCACAATATTAATTCATAAATACATAATTTAAAAAGACATTACATTGAAGTTGGCTGAGTTTTGCTTCTACACTTGTGTTAACCACTTGTTCAATTCTAGGGCATATCTGTAACAAAGAGTGAAATATTAAAACAAGCAATTAAGCCTGTTCCATTCTGGACACAGGACGTGTTAGCGCATTTTCATGTTATGTATCAGTACGTATGCTATCTTTCAGTAAATATTTGTAAATTTTGGAAATGTTTATAAATTCAATTGTGTAATGCATATATCTGTAAAAAAATAAATTATAAAGACGTTTCTTTATATTTGAAAAAAAATTATTGTCTCTTAAATCTAACTACAAGTGGTTTGTGGTTACTGAAATAGGACTCATAATTGAAAACATTCCAAATTATAGTCATTTAATCGTCCGAAAACTCCGTCAATTGTTGCATAGCTCTGATACTTTCAATTAAACTCAGAACACAAGCTTACTATTTCATTTGATGAGTTTCTTAATAAATCTTGGTGAAACTACGTGCTGCAGTATTTCGCACCAAATGAACGGGTTATTGAACGTACAAGGTGTATATATAATATATAAGCCCCTTAGGAGCCCTGAAGCCCGGCCCTCAGAGGTCCTATGGCGAAATGAACTTTTGATGTACACATGGCAGGCCAAGACCTACAAAATGATATATACATCATGGGTCTAGGACTTATAGTTGCTGAGATATAGCGCTCCTTTATTAATATAGCTTATATAGTAAAAAACGGTACTAAGGCCCCTTTTACAGCCCTGAGAGGTCAGATCGCGAAATGAAAAAAAGTCATTTCTTGGCAGGCCAAGACCTACAAAATGATATATACATCATGGGTCTAGGACTTATGGTTGTTGAGATCTAGGGTGATGACGGACAGACAGACAGACAGACAAAAAATAGATATAAAGAATATTTTAGTAGCTCAAAGTAACTTATGAACATTTTAAATAATGACGTTAAAATCTACGAAACACAATTATAACTACACTACTAGATATATATATATATATATATATATATATATATATATATATATATATATATATATATATATATATATAAATATTAACAATAAGAGACAAACCACTTCACTGCTATATTGATACAAATATAAACCACTACACTAATACATAGATACAAATACCAAGCGTAGGATAAACCACTCAGCTACTAAATTTATATGAATACTAACCATTAGATAAACCTAAGCCAAACCCAAAATTTACCACATGGATACGTGGACTAACCATTAGATAAACCACAATTTTACCACATGGATACAAAAGACTAACCAAATCCAAGACTGCTTGTTTCACTTCGTCCTCAAAAAACCCTCCGATGAGATTTAACCATTTCGAGTCTTTAAAATCCAATCTCAGTTCTCCTATACTGGCCTGACAATCTTTAGTCCAGATTTCGGGATGTGACTTTGGATCGACGCCTTGAATTCAAGCGACAGAACAGATCATTGAAATTTTTAGAGTAATTTAGATAATAAACGTTAAATTGGCTTTAAAACATGATCATTTGATCAGTTGTATGTGGGGGAAATTGTCATGGAACCGTTCTTATGGACAAGCGAATTAGGCGACTTTTGTCTTCACATATTTCCCCATTCTCCTGCCTCCCTCCCAAAAAAAACCGTTAATAGATTCTGCGCCAGTGAGCCACAAGTCACGTGAGACTAAAACAAGATACAATGTCTAAAAATATCTCCAGGGTGGTTCTGGCTTAGGAAGAAAAGAAAAAAAAAATAGGGGGGGGGGATGCACCATGTAGACATTTAAAAGAAATGTTCATCTACGTATCTGAATGATTAAATCTCGAAAAAAACATTCCAGACCCTGGTAAAAAAATGTCCAGAAGTACTATGTAAAATCTCTAGAAGTACTATGTAATATGTCCAGATGTACTATGTAAAATGTCCAGAAGTACTATATAAAAATGTCCAGAAGTACTATGTAATATGTCAAGAAGTACTATGTAAATTGTCCAGAAGTACTTGTAATATGTGGGCGACCAAGAAGATTTGAAAACCAACTAAATACTCTATAACGAAGTCAGATAAAAAAAAAATAATAAAAATACAATCAAATTACCCAGTCCAAGTGTGACGATCAAACTGAAGTCACTAAGTCTGGCAGTCACTGCGCCGTTTAAATGTATTGGGATGCTGGTGAATATATTAACATATCAAATAATGGAGGAAAGTATTGTCGGACATAATGGATAAATATCCATCCATCCACCCATCCATCCATCCATCCATCCATCCATCGGTCCGTCCGTCCGTCCGTCTGTCTGTCTGTCTCTCTGTCTTTCTCTCTGTCTGTCTATCTGTCTGTCTATCTATCTATCTATCTATCTATCTATCTATCTATCTATCTATCTATCTATCTATCTATCTATCTATCTATCTATCTATCTATCTATCTATCTATCTATCTATCTATCTATCTATCTATCTATCTATCTATCTATCTATCTATCTATCTATCTATCTATCTATCTATCTATCTATCTATCTATCTATCTATCTATCTATCTATCTATCTATCTATCTATCTATCTATCTATCTATCTATCTATCTATCTATCTATCTATCTATCTATCTATCTATCTATCTATCTATCTATCTATCTATCTATCTATCTATCTATCTATCTATCTATCTATCTATCTATCTATCTATCTATCTATCTATCTATCTATCTATCTATCTATCTATTAATTAAAACAACACCCACAATAACACTCTATAAGTAGCGTCGTATTCTGTATATAAATCAATATTCAAGTCTTTAACTGTGATGGTCACTCCAGTTTCTTCTGGGTTTAATTCTATGTTGCTATCTAGGTTTATAACATCAGAACTCTGAATGCTGTGAATAGTAATAAAAAAAACAAACAAGTAAGTTAAGTTATGATTTCCATCAGTTGTACACATAGTTCACGTAAGTGATATACCGTGCTATTTATAACTTGTTTAAAGAGCTAATCTAAGTTATTCATAAGCTATTCATAGCTTGTTTACAGAGCTAATTTAAATTATACATTTATCTATTTATAACTTGTTTACAAGAACTCTCGTAAGTGATACAGTTATAATCTATTTAGTTTTCTTTTAACAATAAACTAAACCTAAAAAAAATATTGAAAAAAAAAAACCCAACGATTTAAAAAAAAAACCCAACGATTAAAAAAAAAAACACAACAAAATTAGCATAAGACAACTGAATGTAAATAAAGTGTAACATTACTTCTTCAGGGTATATTCCAAATTATTTGTCTCCCCAGACAGATCAGGGATTCTCAGGTTCTGTAGAAGATTCGATAGGACCCCCTGTACGAGCCTGTTGGCTAGAGAAACATTATAGTTAATAGTGAAACACAGAATACGTGGTTCATGATTTTTTTGTTTTGTATTTGGAAAACTAAATCACAAACAGATCAACACGAATGACCAGGTCGTGCTGGCACATTAAAAACCCTTGGCGAACAGCAGTGGTAAGAAAGTGAACGAGACATCATTTCGGAGGATCAATGCACGCCATATATTAAACATGATTAAATTATTACATTTATGTCATGTAAATGTACTATTTCAATTCAAAGGGCATTTGATAAGTTATTTTTAAAAAAAAAATGCTTATTAGAGCGATTCATTTTCTTTCCAACCCAAAAGTTCCCCTGTCAATACTCGTCAGGTTGTCATACTTGTAAGATACTTGTAAGATACTTGTAAGATACTTGTAAGATACAAACCTAACATCGAATCCTTTACCATAATTCAGTGATGGTACAATTAAAAAAAGAAATGACCACAAATATTTTTATGAAAATTAAATGAAAAACACAACTAAATAAATAAAAAAATACTGAGTATTAAAAGTACGATATATCTAACACGTCAAACAGATCAACAAGATCTAACACGTCAAACAGATCAACAAAATCTAACACGTCAAACAGATCAACAAGATGTAACACGTCAAATAGATCAACAAGATCTAACACGTCAAACAGATCAACAAGATGTAACACGTCAAACAGCTCAACACGATATAACACGTCAAACAGATCAACAAGATCTAACACGTCAAACAGATCAACAAGATGTAACACGTCAAACAGATCAACAAGATGTAACACGTCAAACAGATCAACAAGATCTAACACGTCAAACAGATCAACAAGATCTAACACATCAAACAGATCAACAAGATCTAACACGTCAAACAGATCAACAAGATCTAACACGTCAAACAGATCAACAAGATCTAACACGTCAAACAGATCAACAAGATCTAACACGTCAAACAGATCAACAAGATCTAACACATCAAACAGATCAACAAGATCTAACACGTCAAACAGATCATACAGATCAAACAGATCACACAGTTAACCTCTTTTGTTTTTAACAATGGGCATATATAAACATGTATGCTTTGTCTGCCCCTACCAGTGGCGCAACCAGCAAAAAAATGCTGGGGAGGGGGGGGGCTCACATTATGAAAAAAGTCAGTTTGACTGTCTTTTTTGTAACTTTAAAACATTAAAGTTGTATTGATGATTTGACCTGGGGGGGGGCGGGCTCAATCCCCCCAGCCTCGTCCCCTGGTTGCGCCACTGGCCCCTACCCCAACCCGCATTCTACAGTACGCTGAGAGTCAAAACTCTGCTAATACAGATGTCTAATGCAGTGATTCTCAAACTGTTGCCACTCGCTACCCACTTTAGGGACAGGTTCGGTTTTTGCGACCCATTTATAAAGAAAGAAAAAGGGAAAAAAATGAAAGGTAGGTTTCGTTGAAGTGTTAATACTCTCGATTAAGTAATTATAAACATTTTTGACTCTCCACTTTCAACCAGCTCGCTACCATGACTTTGAGATCCACTGATCTATAGCACTGACGCCCCACCACCATCCGGCGCCCAGTAGTGTAAGTTTTTTTTTTGATGACTTGACACAATGGGACAGATGGTGTCCCAATTGTTTTTTTTTTAACGTAGCTATAAATAGATATGACTTTCTCGTGGAAGTTGATGTTGTAACAAATGTTGATTTTTTTTTTTTGCATTCGGAAAAAATTCTGAAAGTTACTAAATATTTTTAGTTAAACTTAATTAGTAAGTAACCAAAAATTTTAGTTAAAGTACACCATAGATATAAAGAATCTATAAACTACACTTTAACTCATCTTTTTTCACATAGTTAAGATATGCTTGAAAGTAAAAAAAAAAATGCCAGTTAGAACAAATTTTAGTGCACCATTCAAAAACTAACGTTTAGAGCGCCGATCAGGTGCGCATTTTTATACTGGAAACACGTAAAATCAGATGCACATGTTTTTTAAACCATATAATCATGCGCAATTTCGTTTTAACATTTCTATGTTCTATTTATAATATGAATATAGTTAGATCACACACATCTAGATCTTACCATAACTTATGCCGACCTTAGTCAATCTCATCTTCATCCCTGGAAGTACACCTACACTCGAGTAGACTGCACAGACAGCTATCAATACACAGACTTGCAGCAGTCGCCCCATTACTGTCTCTGAAACAAGAGCAACTTGTCATAAGACAACTCTGTCACTGTTGATGTAAAAAAAAGTTAATTCCCCTTATACCTCGGGGGCCTTCGGAGCGGACGAAGAGTAGAATTCATGTGTTTCTGTAGCCACGGAATATATAAAGGGATTATGTGGTTTACACAACGCCAACAACTTCCCCAACTTAAGTCAGGCACCCATTTAAATGTAGGTGGACTTGTTGGACTTAAGCCATCACCTGGAAAAATTCCCGCGGGTCTCACCATGTATCGAACCCAAGACTCTCAGGTGGACGGTCAAGCATCTAGGCCACCAGGCCACACTTTTAATAAACGGAACTATTTATAAATTCCTCAATGGTTTATCATTCTCCGGCTTTTAAAATTTGGAGATCTTTGGGAGCCAAAGGCAAAATGACATTTCAGGACCCTTATGACATGTTACATAGAAATGTTCACTTATAAGAAGCTCCATTAGAATGGAGGAGGTGGGTGGCTCTGGCTCAGGGTCAGTTTTGTAGCGACCTTCCACCATCACCGATGTAGTCAAGATTTCAAAATACCTACTGAGCCACTACAACTTTGTCCTCGCTATTAATGATAACGTGACTCTCACCGACCAATCGACTCATTTCATCATCACGATTCAGACTCTCAGTTTTTCGAAATCTTACTTTGTAGTTTCTTTAAAATAGTAATTGAATACCAAATATTTCATTACAACTGCTTGTTGTTGTTTTCATAATGATCAGTGGTCAGTGGCCAGTGGTCAGTGGTCAGTGGTCTCTAGTTATACGTTTAGACTTTAATATCCAGCTTGACATATCGTTTTAAAGAAGGCAATACAAACTGTTACAGTACATTAACCACAACGTGTGCAATGAATCTTAAATATTAGAGCTTAAAACTTTTTGAATACAATTTGGAACTCTTTAACCGTTCAGTGGCTTCATGATATCCTTAATGATGGAGAAATGTTTTAAGATATTATCTAATGCCGTTTATCACACAAATCACACTCATGACAGTGATGGAGAGAGAGAAAGAAAGAGAGAAAGAGAGATGGAGAGAGAGAAAGAGAGAGGGGAGAGAGATAAAGACAGCGGAAAATGCCTCTCCATTCCCCCGTGCCCAACTGTGGTAAATTGGTGAAAATGCCGCCCCTCATTGGTGGCTAAGTTCCGCCCCCTCCTCCCCCCCATTTACGCCACTGAGCAGCGCGAGTCGTGATACTATGGCGGATATCATTATTGGCCATCTGTCTTTTGTCTCTAGAGGTAGATATCTATTTTGTAGAAGGGGTGGAGGGGGAGAGGGTTATTTGCCTGAACTAGTCCATAATGTTGTTGAACGCCCAATGCTCTCGCTGGTCATGTGATGCTGACCTGAACTAGTCCATAATGTTGTTGAACGCCCAATGCTCTCGCTGGTCATGTGATGCTGACCTGAACTAGTCCATAATGTTGTTGAACGCCCAATGGTCTCGCTGGTCATGTGATGCTGACCTGAACTAGTCCATAATGTTGTTGAACGCCCAATGGTCTCGCTGGTCATGTGATGCTGACCTGAACTAGTCCATAATGTTGTTGAACGCCCAATGCTCTCGATGCTCATGTGATGCTGACCTGCGACGTCATGTACAGAAAGCTTTGCACGAGGGAAAATATGACGACCATTATTACACTAACGGCGGTAAACGGAATTTTTTAAATTGCGCCCCCCCCCCATCCTTTCTGTGGCCAGTAACCAAAAAACAAACAATTACAACACAACAAGTCAATAAGAAACATGAATGTACACAATTACTTAAAAAAAAAATAACAATAAATATAATAGCTTACGTTCCAATGTTTTCTGACTGCCACACTAACTGATACAGAAATGCAAGTGTTTGATTTAAAAGTCAGTTCTTTCTGTATCCACAGGAGATTTAATGTCAACTGTACAGTTGGTTGACTGTTGGCTGGCTGAGGGGTGGGGGTGGTTATAGACATTCAACCGCAATTGTATCATTCATTGTGTTTTTACTCCACCTGACTACACTTACCTGTGAATGTTCATTAATAGAATGCGACACCTTATAATTATCACCGCAGCTGGATATATTGTTCTATCACGGAGTTGACAGTTCTTTTATTAAGCACATGGAGGCTACATTTAAGGTTATTTTTGTGTGTGCTGATAGCAACAGTTTTTGTTTCCTGTTGATAATAATATGATGTTTGTAAGTACGAGAAGTAAATCACTACTATAGTCAAATACTATGATGGTGGTAAACTTATGTCGAATTCATTACTACGGCCATGTATCATTTTGGTTGTTAACTTGATATCTTATTCACTCATTTTGCAAAAGAATATCATCGTTGTAAGCTTAAAAAATAATTACTTTAACATCAGTGGACATCGCAGCTTGCTAAGTTTTGCTCCATTTTACATTTTTCAGTGAAATCAGGACTCATGACAAAAAGGTGAAAAAATATTCTGGTACGTCTGGGATTTATCAAAAGTACTCAAGCAGTTTGACTTTCGTCTTCAGATTTTTTTTTAATATCCTGTAGCAAGTCACAGCTTTAAGTTATCGGTCTACATTTGGCCTATTCTCGTTCAAACGTGAAGCTATAGTTTAAATACATTATTACTCTTCAATGTGTTAAAATACATCAGCTTTTTGTTTGTTACAAAAACATGACATGACAATCTAATGTCCAAGCTAATTAAATATTGTCACAAATGTGTAGATTAGAAAGTAAGATATTTGAGAACAAGCATCTTGTTTTCATTTCTTTCAATATTCTAGGCAAAAAAGAGAGTTGAATTTCATTAAAGAAAACAAAGAAAAAGGTAAGATAGAGAGCGATAGAGAGCGATAGAGAGAGAGAGAGAGAGAGAGAGAAAGAGAGAGAGCGAGCCAGAGAGAGAGAGAGAGAAAGAGAGAGAGAGAGCGAGTCAGAGAGAGAGAGTGAGATATAGATAAAGAGCGAGAGATAGACAGCGATAGATGACAGATAAAGAGCGAGAGATATAGATAGAGGGTGTAAACAACAGACGATCAATATTTTGAAGTGGATATTTATCAGAGTTTCATCACAGTTTAATTAACTAAATAATGGATTTGTTGAACACAAAATAGGGACCAAGATAATTAACAACATTGCCTCGTACGACCATGTAGCATTGAAAATGAAAAGCACAGACAAATACACACACACATATACACATGAGAGAGAGAGAGATAGAAATATATATATATATATATATATATATATATATATATATATATATATATAGAGAGAGAGAGAGAGAGAGAGAGACATAAAGACAGAGAGTATATGTTCTTAATTCTTTCATAAGTCAATTTGAATAACATCAGAAGAAACTCGTTCTCACAACCATTAGGCTATGTGTTTTGTTTATTCAATTTTACAAAACTGTGTAATTAAAGTTAGTTAGTACAGTAACAGCTGTGTTCCGGATTTCAATTCATGACGAACAAAATGGCTTGTTCATTCAAACCTATGTGCACTAAGTATTTACCGATCAAAAGTACGTTTGATTAATAATTATTGCACAGTATAATATCTATTAGCTACTCTCAACAACAGACAATAATTAATTGTAGGACCAAAACGTACTGTTAGAACACAGCTAATTACAGGACCCAAATATACCGTTAGACCACAGCTAATTACAGGACCTAAACATACCGTTAGACCACAGCTAATTATCAGACCACAAAATACCGTTAGACCACAGCTAATTATCGGACCACAATATACTGTTGAACACAACTAATTCTAGGACCACAACATACTGTTAGACCACAGCTAATTATAGGACCACAACATACTGTTAGACCACAGCTAATTATAGGACCACAACATACTGTTGTGTTCAGGATCTTGTTGGGCCTTTAAGTTATCTCCTACGCTAATACTTCATAACATTCCGCATTCTTTAAGATCAACATTCCAACTGCCTCTTGAACGCCACGCATCAAATGACACTTCAAATATCCAATCAGTAGCAATGTATTCAAAACAACAAAAATAATAAAAATTTAATCCATCAAATCTATAAAAAGAATGATGACAAAATAATAATGAAGTCCAGACAAATAGTATAGTCATCAACGTCCCGACTCTTACACTCGTGAACTAGCACCTGTTCCATACGATCAACTCTTTACCGTCGGTCAACTCCTTTCTACACGTTTACCTTCAACCACCTTCCCTCCTACCCCCCTGTTCTTCTCAACCCAATACCGCCATGCTCCACTGGTCACACTGGTCACACCGGTCATTCTCCATTCATGACTTTGATCTTCCAACCTTTTCGCGATCAAACCCACGCCATGTCATTCAAACATGCTAACTGACCCAACACAGCTCTCACATCCACATATACTATTCTGACAGCAGATATTCAGCTGCGCAACTCACAAACTAATATACAAAATACTGTTAGACCACAACTAATTATAGGACCACAACATCCTGTTAGACCACGACTAATTATAGGACCACAACATACTGTTAGACCACAACTAATTATAGGACCACAACATACTGTTAGACCACGACTAATTATAGGACCACAACATACTGTTAGACCACAACTAATTATAGGACCACAACATACTGTTAGACCACAGCTAATTATAGGACCACAACATACTGTTAGACCACAACTAATTATAGGACCACAACATACTGTTAGACTACAACTAATTATAGGACCACAACATACTGTTAGACCAAAGAGAATTATAAGACCACATCAAACTGTTAGACCACAGCTAATTATCAAATCACATCATACTGTTAGAGCACAGTTTATTATCAGACCACATCAAACTGTTAGACTACAGCTAATTATAGGACTACAGCATACTATTAGACAACATCTAATTATAGGACCACAACATACTGTTAGACCAAAGATAATCATAGGTCCAAAGCTTACTACTAGATCACAATTATTGGACTACGACATACTTTCAGACCACAACTAATTATTGTACCATGATATATTGTTAGACCACAACTAATTCTAGGACCACAACCAAATTCTTAACACAGCTAGTAGGTAGACGTTCTTACAGGTGTGAGCTGTCTATTGCCTATATTTAGTCGTACCAACATTTATTTTGACTAATTGCTTATTAAGTGATAGACAGCTTGTTGATTAATTTTCTTGCAATCTAAGTTTTCATTCAGCAATACGGATGACTTAAAAACACTCATCATTTTTTGAAGGTATTGAAAATAAAAATCCAAGGCTTTGTGTACTTTGTGCAGGGATAAATTTTAGATCGAGTATTTTGTTTGTGCTTTGTTTCCCGTATTCAGCATAAGTTATATAATAATCTTTGATAAATGAATAAATGCTATTGTATCTTAATTTTATTAACTGTATTTGAATTTAAATCTTCTTGCTATGTTTTCAGGATCTTCAAATCATAAAACTGTTCACATGTTTTTTTTTTTTATTTATAGTTTTGATGTATATTAACTGAGACCAGAATTCGTTTTGCTTTTTGGTGTTTTTAATCAGTAAAATCCCGTAATAAATAATTTATTGCCATGTTTATGATTTATCATTTGTGTTTAGTTAATTATTTTGTCTTTGAAGAATATTGTCATGTATGTTTAGCATTTTTGCAACAGTAGTAGAGTTTGTTACCTTATAAATTTTTTATTAGTATTTGCTGACATTCAAACTAACCCACCAGTACATTTGAAATAGCTGGTAATGAATACTAACAATTCAATAGATGATTATTCTACTGGGAATTAACCAACTATTTAGTTTACTAATACAGGTACAGGTCTATGCAGTACAAAAACTTACTTAAACAAAAAGATGAAATCCAAAATTTATTTCGTTTGTATCTTAATTTATTGTATTCAATTCACGATTTATAGCTTATGATATATGCAACATTAGAATTCTAGAAGATTGTTCAATTAACGCTGCTAGTTTAGTTGTCTTTGTATTTGACATCTGTGGCCAAAGACATGGATCCCTGGAAACAAAAGTACACACAGTTGGCAATTAGTTTATTGTCAAGAACGGACACAGATGAAATAATTAAGTGAATTTATATGTGCAAGTCTACGAAGAAAAAAAATGATCCAAGCTGTAATAAAATTAGATATTTGACGTTTTCCTACCACAGAGCTTTGAATTAGATGAAGAAAGGAAAACTTAAAACTTACTTTGAAGAATCTGATTTCAGGGTTTTCAAGTCTCAGATCATCCAATGACATCAGAGGCAGACCAGAGCGGGCCAGTTCTGTGAAGGAAACACAATAATAATATGACAATTTGTGATATAACATGATATCAAATTACATTTTAATGGCAGAATCTAAGACGGATTTAATTAAATTTTTTTTTTAGAAATAATCATCGAAGAGTTAATTTTACTTTTTATTAGAGCGTCGATGTAAATAAAGAATATATCCATGTACAATAGTCACATGATCAATGATATCAGTTTACTAGCTGTACCCTGCAAAACCTTTGCATAGAGTTATATTCCCTTCAGTTTGATCAGTAGGCTAAGTTATTTTTGGTTTCGAACAGATCCGATTTTTTCATGATTTTTATTACTATTGTTTACGTTTGACGATTTTAAACTGGAATACTGTTGTATTAATTCCTTACTTTCGATTTAACGCAGAACCCACATCGCTATTATTTATATAGATTCTTTCTTATAGAGAATTCAAGTTGTCGATACTCAACAACAAGATTGATGACATTAAAACACCATTTATATTATGTATTTTTTTTTGCAATGGTTCATTGGTTTACGATAAGATATTTTTGAGACAGAGTGATGGAACTTATTAACATATGTACACAACATCAGCTGATGAGACGGATTCACTCTTACCTTGGAACTGTGGAGCAGCGATGTCTCTGACAATCATGTGGAGGAGGTTCAATACACTGGATTCCTGATAAAGGGACAACAAAATAGGATTGAAATTTATTTTATTCAGTGTGGTCACTTTAACCATATTATGTTTTCAGATTAATTTTTCTTTTTTAAATTATTATTTTTTTTTGGGTAAATTATTCATTGGAAACCTACCTGAGGTTGGATCTGGACTTTGGTCAGTTGTTTAATTTCAACACTGTTGATAGCAAATAATAAAATCAATCAAATTTATTAATTAAAAGATGGAAAAAGCAAACAAAACAAATTGGCGAACACCCCCCCCCCACACACACATTCATACTAACCATCTTTTTTTCCCCGATCTAAAAACATCATTGTTTATATTAGTTACATGTCACCAACACCCGTAAAAAAGTATTAATAGATAAATAAACAAACAAGACAAGAGGCAAGTGGACTTACTCGGTGCTGATGATGTCTGGGACCACACGGCCGTCCTCAACGTGAGCCTTGGCGAATAGCTTGACGGTCTGAAAACACAGAGATTAGGCAGGGGATTAGTTTCACACACACACACACACGATGGATTAGATATTTAGCAAACAGGTATTGTTAAAACTGACATTAAATATGATGTTATGTGATTTTAAGCCTTTTTTTAAAAAAAAAAACCACTCAGACGAAATGAACCACAATATGTGAAAATTGTTTTTAGTGTTATTCTTTTATCTTCACCATAGCTGAGCGTAAAATAGCCACGGAGGCACCACGGGAGACATCGGTAGGTTATTGTCTACAGATTACATATTGGGCTGCAGGATACTAATCGCCACTAAGTAACCCAATATAAAGAATTCGATTTCTGAGATATATGAGTTATACACCCAAGACTTTGGCAATCAACTGTTCCTTAATACATTAACTATGCACCCACCAAATTTCAAAATGAACTGTTCCTTAATACATTAATTATGCACCTACCAAATTTCAAAATAAACTGTTCCTTAATACTTTAACTATGCACCCACCAAATTTCAAAATAAACTGTTCCTTAATACTTTAACAATGCACCCACCAAATTTCAAAATAAACTATTCCTTAATACTTTAACAATGCACCCACCAAATTTCACAATGAACTGTTCCTGTATACTCTAGCTATGCACCCACCAAATTTCACAATGAACTGTTCCTGTATACTCTATCTATGCACCCACCAAATTTCACAATGAACTGTTCCTTTATACTCGAGCTATGCACCTACCACTTTGGCGATGAACTGTTGCTTGATGTTTTTGTTGATGCGGGTGGACACGCTGACGTCACCGTGAAGATGGAATTGGACACCTTCTTCGGTGATCTCCACGTCTGGGGTTCTGTTGGAGGAGACGTCCAGTTGCAGCCAGGCGTTTCCGTCATTGACGCTCAGCTGTTTATGGAGAGAGCGTGAAGAGTAGTTTAGATTTACAATAGACTGCTACCTTTAATAATATCAAGTTATAGAGAGAGCGTGAAAGAGTAGTTTAGATTTACAATAGACTGCTATTGTTAATAATATCAACATATGGCGAGAGAGTGAAGAGTAGTTTAGATTTACAATAGACTGCTACTTTTAATAATATCAAGTTATAGAGAGAGCGTGAAAGAGTAGTTTAGATTTACAATAGACTGCTACTGTTAATAATATCAAGTTATAGAGAGAGCATGAAAGAGTAGATTAGATTTACAATCGACTGGTATTGTTAATATTATCGACTTAAAACATATTCACACATTTACCGCGTTCTGTTTTAAATACTTTTCTGTGCTATGTAAAACTCAAATTAAGATTTCCATTATCAAAAAACGTAACTGGAGCTACAAAAAAAAAAACCACTCTTTTCCGCCGTATAAAAACCAAATAGTTTAAAGTACTTACTTCAGGTAGGATACCACCAGCACATGTAGATCTCTGGCAAGACAGGCTGAGCATGTCTCTTTGGCTGTCACTTGAGACCTAGAAGTAGCACATACATCAAAACTGAGTTAATTGAAACAAATCAGTTTTTAAAACAAATGTCATAAGAAAGGCTATTAATTTAAAAGGCTTGAAAAAATATGGCTGTATTAAAGCCAAACTCACTACACATAGAATTAGCCCACGGCTGTATTTTAAAAAAAAAACTTCATACTAAAAGAAAAACTAAATTTGGCTTATATTCAGCCTAAAAATAAAATAAATTAAGACATACGGTATCATCAGCAATTCTGCCTTTCAAGTATTCGTTATTGTGGGCGGATTCAGCGAAAGATTTGGCTACGTATTCCTCGAACCAAATGTTGAACATCTTCTCGTCATCATCTTTATCTTCACTGGGCAGATCCTGGGGTTGGGCGTTGGTGGGTTTGTTGTCTCCCTTCCATGAGATCTTACCCTGTATGGTATAGTACATTTGTTTTATATGGACATTGTTTGATGGTGTGCTGACATACAAAACGTACACGATGGAATAGTTTATATGAATCAGTTTGACCCGTTTGAATGAAGTAGTTTAAATCAGCTGAATGAGTCCAGTTGGAATATATAAGATTGAAACGTTTTAGTAAATCAGTTTGAATCATCTTAATGAGTCCAATTGGAATATATAAGATTGAAACGTTTTAGTAAATCAGTTTGAATCATCTGAATGAGTCCAATTGGAATATATAAGATTGAAACGTTTTAGTAAATCAGTTTGAATCATCTTAATGAGTCCAATTGGAATATATAAGATTGAAACGTTTTAGTAAATCAGTTTGAATCATCTTAATTGTCTGAATGTCTGACGTACAATTCATCATAAAAAAATAAAAACTCAATTTTCTTGGTAATAAAATAGATCTTCTTTTTTCGTTACAAATATTTAAATTTTTTTAAAGCTTGACTCTATGTATTTCTTTATAGTCAGTTAATATTTTCATCAAGACTACCTAAACTTGAATCACAGATGTAGCTTTCAGTTTATAACGAGTCACTTTCCATTCCTCTTCAATAATTTATACAGACAGCAACGTTGTAGAACGACTTGAGGATGGGTCATTCTAAAAGGTAATCTAGAATAACATTACCTGGTGTCTGGCAGAAATTGATTTTTCGGACACACGGACAGGGGAGACATGGCTGTAGTCGGCTTGGAACTTGTCCATCAAAGTGGACACTGTTAAACGAAATGGCATAGAATTTCATCGAAATTATTCTGTGGTTCAAAATGTGTTTGTAAACTACACATATATAGATTTATTCCAAAATGTGTTTGTAAACTACACATATATAGATTTATTCCAAAATGTGTTTGTAAACTACACATATATAGATTTATTCCAAAATGTGTTTGTAAACTACACATATATAGATTTATTTCAAAATGTGTTCAGAGACTAGCGACTTATAGATTTATTTTATAATGTGTTCAATTAGACAATTTCATAATTTTGTACAGTGAACGTTTATTGTAGTGTAACAAAATTAGGATAGTAATAGGGAACGAAAAACTGAATAAACCGTTAAACAGATTGAAAGAATGAAACCTAAGAAGTTTTGATTTAGGTCTACATGTACTTACATTTAACGGATTTAATGGTCTCGTAAGCTTGGTTGTCAATGAAGTCGGTGACTTGACGGCACAGCTGGAATAGATTGAAACGTAAATAGTGAGTTCATAAATAGGGTGGTCTTTTGACAACATTTTAATGCGACAAAATGTGACATAGCCTGTTGGCAACATTTTAATGCGACAAAATGTAACATAGCCTGTTGGCAACATTTTAATGCGACAAAATGTGACATTAACTATTGGCAACATTTTAATGCGACAAAATGTGACATTGCCTATTGGCAACATTTTAATGCGACAAAATGTAACATTGCCTGTTGTCAACATTTTAATGCAACAAAATGTGACATAGCCTGTTGTCAACATTTTAATGCGACAAAATGTGACATTGCCTATTGACAACATTTAAATGCAACAAAATGTAATGGTACATAACAAAGTAATGTGATTGCTTTACCTTCTCCTCGGCCCAGCTACGGGCACTGGTGGGGATGATTCTGGACATCAGGCGGTACACCCAGTGGAAGACAATGGAAGAGAATTCGAACTCGTGCTCTCCGATCTTAGCTTTGCATTCCTGGGTTTTTGGCTTGGGGCGTTTCTCTTGGTCAGCCTCTGTGGTTGAATGTGACATGATTGTTAAATCCTAGAATGTTACTGAATGTGACATGATTGTTAAATCCTAGAATGTTACTGAATGTGACATGATTGTTAAATCCTAGAATGTTACTGAATGTGACATGAATGTTAAATCCTAGAATGTTACTGAATGTGACATGATTGTTAAATCCTAGAATGTTACTGAATGTGACATGAATGTTAAATCTTGCGATGGTATTGAATATTATATGGTTGTTAAATCTTGCAATGCTACTGAATATACCATGATTGTTGAATTTTACATTGTTACTGAATGTGAAATGGCTGTTAAACCTTAGAATTCGACAGGATTGTTAAACCTTAGAATATGACCAAATGTGACAAGATTGATGAAACTTAGAACATGACCGAATGTGTCAGGATTGCCAAACCTTAGAATGTGATTGAAGGCAAAAGGGTCGTCAAATCTTAAACGGATACATAAATGCTGAATCTGAGAATGTTACAGTTTATGACATTTTTTTGGCAAATTAACGTTTGTCACATAATTGCTAAAAAATTTTTTTAGTCGGGTCAGATTCTTGTTTTAGGGGGAAGGGATGGGAAGGTGTTATTCATTAGATTGAATACCTAATTTAGTATTGTTTATAGAAATGTAAACCTTTTTTTTTCTGTAGTGTACAAATGATTGGTGAGCTTATTGTTTAGCAAAGTAAAAGTAGAAACCTTAAACATTTGCTTTGAAACAAAAATTAACAGTCATCTGGGCCTGTGAGTTTGGAAATTACCAAATTTTATTTTGTTGAGAAATCGTCTATGATCTGATATATCAGCATTTGAAGGAGTAGATAGTGAACGAAGGAATTAGTTGGGTGAGCAAAACAACAAGAAATAATTGGACTCAAAAGAAGAGTGAACACTGACCAAGGGTGATTTTCAAGTCCAGATCAACCTGTCTTAAATCGATTTTCAAGCTTCCAGAGGATGACATCATGCTGTTGGTTGATAAAATGAAAAGAGTAAGTTTATGGCAATATGTTATTTTAAAAAAAATATACAATTACAACGAGACGTAATTAAGACACTTTTTGTTAACCTATTTTGCAGGCATTGTCGAGATAGTTATGTTGATAAATATATTCACTTTTTAATGGCTGGGTCTGATAGGAGTCTCCTTATTATCCCTTCAAATGGGACTCAAGACTAGATACACGATGCGTTCCCTTTGATGGCACCAGTAATAATGCCATTCTTTTGTTGGTACCAGTAATAATGTCATCCATTTGATGGTACCAGTAATAATGTCATCCATTTGATGGTACCAGTAATAATGTCATCCATTTGATGGTACCAGTAATAATGTCATCCATTTGATGGTACCAGTAATAATGTCATCCATTTGATGGTACCAGTAATAATGTCATCCATTTGATGGTACCAGTAATAATGTTATCCCTTTGATGGTACCAGTAATGATGTCATCCGTTTGTTAGTATCAGTAACAATATTATCCTTATGTTGGTATCAGTAATAATGTTTTCCCTATGTTGATATCAGTAATAATGTTATCGAGGATTGGTAAGAATTTACAGCAAGACGAGAAGCTGAATTCGAACTTTAACTAATCCAAGGAACAAATCAGCCGCTAATGATAGAGCAAGCAGTGATATTTCCTTTAAATAAAAATTTCAATTTTGTTCTCTTCGCAACATTAAAATTTTATTTGAAAGCTGGACCTATGTACTTAAAAATTAAAACAAACTTAAATGACTATAATTGAAACTCATACTATGCTTATATGATATTTTTTCTTTTTAGGTAAGAATACAAGGGAGACTTACAATCCCAAATCGACAGAAGCATCGTAGTCCATTTTCAAGGAGGTGTTCAGCTTTGTGATTTGGACTCTGATACCGTTGTTGCTTGGGTCCAGTGAGATGTCCAGATCACGCAGATTGGTCTCACCCACGATTGTGCTTTGTGCAAGGAAAAAGTGTATCGTACATTAGCACATACATTTATTGTGTATCTTACATTAGCACATACATTTATTGTGTATCGTACATTAGCACATACATTTATTGTGTATCCTACATTAGCACATACATTTACTGTGTATCGTACATTAGCACATACATTTACTGTGTATCGTACATTAGCACATACATTTACTGTGTATCGTACATTAGCAGATACATTTATTGTGTATCATACTTTAGCACATACATTTACTGTGTATCGTACATTAGCACATACATTTACTGTGTATCGTACATTAGCACATACATTTACTGTGTATCGTACATTAGCACATACATTTACTGTGTATCGTACATTAGCACATACATTTACTGTGTATCGTACATTAGCACATACATTTATTGTGTATCATACTTTAGCACATACATTTACTGTGTATCGTACATTAGCACATACATTTACTGTGTATCGTACATTAGCACATACATTTACTGTGTATCATACATTAGCACATACATTTATTGTGTATCATACAATAGCACATACATTTATTGTGTATCCTACATTAGCACATACATTTATTGTGTATCCTACATTAGCACATACATTTATTGTGTATCCTACATTAGCACATACATTTATTGTGTATCATACATTAGCACATACATGTATTGTGTATCGTACATTAGCACATAGATTTATTGTGTATCCTACATTAGCACATACATTTATTGTGTATCGTACATTAGCACATACATGTATTGTGTATCGTACATTAGCACATACATTTACTGTCTGGTAAACTCACTGAAAGGATGAGATGACCACCTTTACAGTTATGAACCACCAATAAGACAGTTTTGTGGTGAGCATTTTTTACAACCACGATAGCCGAGAATGCAATGGCCATGGAGGAACCATGTCAGACATGGAGGGGGACCTTCACCCAGTGGCGTAGCCAGCTTGACTCGCGCCCGGGGCACAATACCTTTTTAGCGCTCCTCCCCATTCGAAAACCATACAATATTATATGTAAAATATACCATTTGGCCCCCCTTTGTGAGTACCACTCGGGGCATGATCCCCCCCTCCCCCACCCCCACTACGCCACCACTTTCACCATGACCTGAAAAATTCATTGGTTCTCAGCGGAGAGAGAACACAGGACCCATAAATCGGCAGTTGCGAGGTTTACATTACTCAATCACCCAACCCCTAGCAAATAGATAAACTGAATTCATTTCTTTATTTAAAAAAAACAAACAAACAAATCCTTGCCAATAGAGCTCTAAATAATATGACAGACTAAAATTCTAGCATTCAGTACATATGATATAATTATGGGTCTAGCAGAAGATAGCACTGAATATATACGATACGATACTATTGTGTATTCGATTGGACATGGATATGCTTTGATGTGGGTTTGATTTGAACCAAACAAGAAATCGTGTGTAAGAGAAACGGTATGACCTACTTCTTAAGGCGGTAGGTGACTGTGTCATCTTTGTCTTGGAAATCTCCGAGTTTCTTTCCCTCGATGACATCCTTCAAAACTTTTGGAGCGATTTTCTCACCTTAAAGAATCAGAGGTAAACATCAGTTTAAAAGCCCAATAAAAAAACTACTATTGTAGCTATGAAGAGTTACAACCAGATATATAACATTGTAATTTAATATGACTGAGCACAGTTTTGCAAATTATTTCAGCGTTTACCATACACAGAATCATCCAACCATTAAAAGAATCATCCTACAACATTTCTCACTTGGTGAACTATATTTTAAAGAAAACACCGACACAATAAAAATAATAATAATAATATCAACAACCACTAAGAAAAATGATTTTTATTTAAAATATAACATTTGTTCTTTGGATGGGACTTGACTAGATGTGATTCTTTCTTAACTAATTGCGTTTTATGTTGATTAACTTCTGACTAAAAACTAGCTGCGGTTTGTGCTTTCTATCGATCAACTCACTAATGCAAGAGTTGTATGAAAGAATTCATCAGCAGTAAGAAAAGTTCACCCCTTTTTGATTTTCTGGGTAACGTTTGAACATTAATAAAACATTGTTAACAAAAAGTCACGTTTGACATAAATTGTTTTCATGCGTCATTTCTGTGGACTTATAGACTTGAATTGATACATTTTGTTGTGGCTCATCTGTCATGAAGTTGCGGTTGGACACATGCACCACGTGTGGGAGAATAAGAAAGAAAAGCAAAACCGATTGCCAACTCACCATACTGGAAAGCTCGTTGCTTGAGTCGAACCTCGATACCTGGTTTGTCTTCAGCAAAAGTCAGGCAGACAAATGCGGCGATAAGGATGATGAATTTCATGGCTAGCGAAACAAACCAAAAAAAAATTAAAAATAAATAAAGAAATGTATTATTTCTTTTTTTGTTTTTACTCTAGCGAAAAACCTGGCGCTTCTTACACGTGGAAAACAAAAAGAGAAGTCATATGACCAGTTTGTAATGTTTCAGTAGATTACCAGAACTAGCAAAATAATCGGCTCAACCTAAACTTTATATAAAACTACCAAACCGAACGGCAAAAATTTCCTTTAAAAATGTAGAGATATCTTAAAATTTGTTTTATAAATAAATGTACTAAGTGTTTCGTAGTAAAAAAGTAGATTTGAAAGTAAACAGCATAAATAAACTTCAATGCAACAAGTATTCATCGGGTGGAAATAGTTTTGTTTAAAAACCAACAACATATAACTGTATCAAAATCTTTAATACACCGTCATAGAAAAAACATGGGTTGTTAAACTTATGTTACAGTTATAAATTCTATACTTTAATACACAGTAATAGAGAAACATGGGTTGTTAAACCTATGTTACAGTTATAAATTCTATACTTTAATACACAGTAATAGAGAAACATGGGTTGTTAAACTTATGTTACAGTTATAAATTCTATACTTTAATACACAGTAATAGAGAAACATGGGTTGTTAAACTTATGTTACAGTTATAAATTCTATACTTTAATACACAGTAATAGAGAAACATGGGTTGTTAAACTTATGTTACAGTTATAAATTCTATAAGGCGATATGCTGATATTATTTTAGTTCCCAATCCCTTTAAGAAAGAACTTAACTAACGTAACAGCTCTAAGTACTATCAACATATTGTTAACTTTAGTTACAGTTCTAATCTCTGTATTGTGAGAAGTTAACCCAAGTTACAGGTATACGATACATTCACTGTAATGAAAGACCAATGTTATTGCTTTAAATTATATTCAAAAAACACGAACAACTGTAATGATAACAAAGTACAAAGACTACATAAAATGAAAGACTACAAACTATGGATACTACAAACTAATGAAACTACATACAATATATACTACAAACTATGGATACTACAGACAATGAATACTACAAACGATGGATACTACAAACTGTTGAAACTACAGACAATGGATACTACAGACTATGGATACTACAGACTATGGATACTACAAACTAAGGAGTCTACTAAACGAATCCTTACCTCCGTCTGGTGTTGTCGTCCCAAGTGGTGAGTTGGTTGATACTCGGTTTTTGAGTCTTCAGGCCTTTTTATACCCTTCTGTAGCCCATGGCTATTGACAAGTTGCTTAATTAACATTTAATTTGTGGGGGCCCACAATGTACGAGCCATAGTGTTGAGCTGAACAATGATCAATACAAACTTAATTATCTGCAGGAGCTTAGAATCAACAAATATTGATGGAAAGGCATTTTTTTCTAAAAGATAAAAATGTTTGAACGAACTTTGGAGTTTTTCAGACATACTTTTTATATTTAATTTGACACTCAGTTTTGTTAAATAATGCTACTAATATACATTTTCTAAGTTGAGAATTGTTGCGGTCTTTTCAAGAAGTTTTTGAATATTTTTGTAAAGGGAAAATTTCGCTTTTTTTCTGACCATTGGGTTTATTTTTCTTTTTATTGTAAAAAAAAACTCAAGTGAAATGTGACCATTAGCCATTGTATTTGTTTTTTTTTCTACGCTGCATACACGGCCATTAAAATATTGTTGATGTAAAAAAAACACAGAAATGACAGAGCCGTTTATATGGAGTCTTCAGGTCAGAACCACTATTACGTTTTTAGGGGCCCCAATAAAAATGTACTATTTGGAGGAATTAGTCATGGGTACACTTGGGAAATCCATGCCAGGGTACATTCAGTGTCCCTGGGTACAAAAACTGATAAGGCCTCACCGCATTCAAATATTGGGCCACCCTTACAATCGTAGATATCTGGAACCCCAAGACAAGCCCCCCGCAACACTTAAAATAATTTAGCTCAGAATGCCCCTCATTGTGACAGGGAGAGTAAAAGTCATGAAACGGCCCTTTTCTCCTTAACTGCCGCCTAAGTTTGTCCTTCCCATAAGTACGGTTCTGTATTAGATCAACCAGTATCATGGAGCTTCTAAGACAACCACTCCGAGAAATGAAATGAATATAATACACCAGGATCGGGAATAGACTCTTTAGTCGTTGTACTTCCGGAACATGTGCAAGTCTACATACAATGTTCGCTACAACAAACATCATCTAATCTTCCTATACTTCATTTTATTGTAATCATATGTTATTTTTACAACATTCATACACTACTGTGAATAAGGCCTCAAGGGTAGGAAGGCAAATCCAAACAGTTGTCTAGGGCAGTGGTCGGCAAACTTATTAGCCAAAGAGCCAAATATGAACATTACAACAATTTTAAAAAAATAATTGGGAGCCAAATCTGCTTGTTTAGTAAACTTTTATTACACTAAATAAGTAGTGCACTAAATAAGTTGTACACTAAATAAAACTAAATGCCAGAGCCGCACTTAAGGAGCCAAAGAGACACATGCGGCTCCGGAGGCGCATTTTGCCGACCACTGGTCTAGGGCCTTTAGTTTATTTGGAGGGGGGTCGCTTGTGAAGTTTATGGTTTTAAGTACTTTTGCTGTATAAGTTTGGGAGAAAAAGTCCAGATGAGACCCCATAGTGTGTAAGTGGGTGCACAATTCCCGAAGACGGGCCTGACAAGACAATATTTGGTGATGTGGAAATGACTGCTGAAATTTGAAATATACAAGTCAAACCTGTTATTAAAGTACACAAGAGAAGTAAACTTGTAATTTATTAAACTAGTTATTTTACTTTAAGAGATAAGGAGACAGACATAAACATTTAACAAAACATTAAAAAAAATGTTCTGGCCGTAGTTTTGTTCCAACCAGCCCCGTAGCGTGAAAATTCTACAGCAGGGGCCAGGCATTCTACAGCAGGAACCAGGCATTCTACAGCAGGGACCAGGCATTCTACAGCAGGGGCCAGGCATTCTACAGCAGGGGCCAGGCAATAGAGGGGGCGGGGAGGTAATTCATTTTACTAATTAGAACAAATAAGCAGAGGGGCCAGACAAAACGAAGAGGGGGCCCGACCCCCTGCCCCCCCGCAAGATACGAGCCTGGTTCCAACCAAAAAAAAAATATCCAGCCCCACATCAAGTGGGGCCAACTTTTGTATGTTCAAGACCAAACAACTCGGCCTTGTCTGTGCAGACATCAGCAGACCTTCATGTATGGGACCTTTTGATGTACTAACTATTCTCTCTGTCTCTCTGTCTCTCTGTCTCTCTCTCTCTCTCTCTCTCTCTCTTTGAGCCCTCTTCAGTTTATCTGCTAAGACCGAGTCTCTTAGAGCCCGTGAGATCAAACTCGACGTGTTTCACAGCATTTAGGAACCGCCCTACAGGCCTGTGTGCACCCCTGTTCTATTCTCTACGTCTGTGTGCACCCCTGTGCTATTCTCTGCGTCTGTGTGCACCCCTGTGCTAGTCACTACGTCTGTGTGCACCCCTGTTCTATTCTCTACGTCTGTGTGCACCCCTGTGCTAGTCACTACGTCTGTGTGCACCCCTATTCTATTCTCTACGTCTGTGTGCACCCCTGTTCTATTCTCTACGTCTGTGTGCACCCCTGTGCTATTCACTACGTCTGTGTGCACCCCTGTGCTAGTCACTACGTCTGTGTGCACCCCTGTTCTATTCTCTACGTCTGTGTGCACCCCTGTTCTATTCACTACGTCTGTGTGCACCCCTGTGCTATTCACTACGTCTGTGTGCACCCCTGTTCTATTCACTACGTCTGTCTGCACCCATGTGCTATTTACTACGTCTGTGTGCACCCCTGTGCTATTCACTACGTCTGTGTGCACCCCTGTGCTATTCACTACGTCTGTGTGCACCCCTGTTCTATTCACTACGTCTGTGTACACCCCTGTTCTATTCACTACGTCTGTGTGCACCCCTGTGCTATTCACTACGTCTGTGTGCACCCCTGTGCTATTCACTACGTCTGTGTGCACCCCTGTACTATTCACTACGTCTGTGTGCACCCCTGTGCTATTCACTACTTCTGTGTGCAACCCTTTTTTATTGTCTACTTCTGAGTGATGGTGTGTTGTGTGTTGATGTCTGTCTGTGTAAATTATTTCTGTTTGCATTGATGTGTGTATTTATGTATGTATGTATGTATGTATGTATGTATGTATGTATGTATGTATGTATGATGTGTTAAGATGTGCATTTGTCTATAAGTGTGTATGTAAGTTGCTGTGCGTAGATGCGTTTAAAAGTGTTCATCTGTGTATGTGTGTAATGTGTACATGCAATGTTTAGATATGTATTGTGTAAAAGCCTACACGACTGTGTGGCTGCACGTTTCTCTATGTGTGTATATAAGTGTACATATGTGTAGGTGTGTGTATGAATATTTGTAGTTGTATGTATTTGTTACATATACGAGTGTTCATTGTTTTATATTTTTAAAAAAAACCTGTAACAAAAGTCTAAAAATATAAATAAAAAAAATTTATTTAAAACTTCAGAAAGTTTTAAAATAATAAATTTCGATTGTTCAAGGTTTGATTCATTGGATATTTCAGCACCCCCCCCCCCGACAGATTTAGGACGGTTTAGACCCCCCCCCCCAAGCATTGGAATTGAAATTGGTCTCCTTAAAAAAAAAGAACAGAGGAAACAAGGTTGGGTTAATCTTGGAACTTCAGATAACGAAACTCTGGGCTTGCGCCCATCCGGTCACCCTAATGTCCACCTATTTGGGTGGGTGACATTATAGAACAGCCTCCATGACAACAGTGTCCATGTTTTACTGGGTGGGTGACATTATAGAACAGCCTCCATGAGAACAGTGTCCATGTTTTACAGGGTGGGTGACATTATAGAACAGCCTCCATGACAACAGTGTCCATGTTTTACTGGGTGGGTGACATTATTTAACAGCCTCCATGACAACAGTGTCCATGTTTTACTGGGTGGGTGACATTATAGAACAGCCTCCATGACAACAGTGTCCATGTTTTACTGGGTGGGTGACATTATAGAACAGCCTCCATGAGAACAGTGTCCATGTTTTACTGGGTGGGTGACATTATAGAACAGCCTCCATGACAACAGTGTCCATGTTTTACTGGGTTGGTAACATTATAGAACAGCTTCCATGACAACAGTGTCCATGTTTTACTGGGTGGGTGACATTATAGAACAGCCTCCATGACAACAGTGTCCATGTTTTACTGGGTGGGTGACATTATTGAACAGCCTCCATGACAAAAGTGTCCATGTTTTACTGGGTGGGTGACATTATAGAACAGCCTCCATGACAACAGTGTCCATGTTTTACTGGGTGGGTGACATTATAGAACAGCCTCCATGAGAACAGTGTCCATGTTTTACTGGGTGGGTGACATTATAGAACAGCCTCCATGACAACAGTGTCCATGTTTTACTGGGTGGGTAGCATTATAGAACAGCTTCCATGACAACAGTGTCCATGTTTTACTGGGTGGGTGACATTATAGAGAAGCCTCGCTGACAACAGTGTCCATGTTTTACTGGGTGGGTGACATTATAGAACAGCCTCCATGACAACAGTGTCCATGTTTTACTGGGTGGGTGACATTATTGAACAGCCTCCATGACAAAAGTGTCCATGTTTTACTGGGTGGGTGACATTATAGAACAGCCTCCATGACAACAGTGTCCATGTTTTACTGGGTGGGTGACATTATAGAACAGCCTCCATGAGAACAGTGTCCATGTTTTACTGGGTGGGTGACATTATAGAACAGCCTCCATGACAACAGTGTCCATGTTTTACTGGGTGGGTAGCATTATAGAACAGCTTCCATGACAACAGTGTCCATGTTTTACTGGGTGGGTGACATTATAGAGAAGCCTCGCTGACAACAGTGTCCATGTTTTACTGGGTGGGTGACATTATAGAGAAGCCTCGCTGACAACAGTGTCCATGTTTTACAGGGTGAACCACAAGACAAAAGAGCCTTTGTCCTCTCCCACAAAAATGTTGATGTATTACAAGATGGGTGACATGATAGAAGAACTTCTCCAACAGAGAGAAATATTTTCTACGAAGATATTCGTTACTATTTATTTTTAAACTCATATTTCAATACAACAAACAAAGATGAAATGCATTGAATACATTTTAAAAAAACACCCTGAGATCTTTATTATTGTTTTTTTTTATTCATATTGATGATGGTGAAAGGCATTTTTTGTATGTTTTAATATTACTGCTAAACAACAAATGATTTTAGAACAAATGGCTGCATCAGAATATTTCCTTTCGGAAAAATAAAACAAAAGCAACAAACAAAACAACATGAAACTTTGAATCAAACTTTAATTCAATAAAACTCATTGAAAACATGGTTCACTAGCTGTACCCTGCAAAACCTTTGCATATAGTTATATCCCCTTAAGCTTGATCGGCAGGCGAGGTTATTTTTTGGTTTCGGGCAGATCCGATTTTTTCATGATTGTATTTTAAACTGGAATACTGTTGTACTAATTCTTTACTTTCGATTTAACGCACACTGGAAATGAGTATTATTATATTATTATATGTTTGTTATTTCTTTACTTGTTTATAAGAGTGACTTAGATAAGATTGTCTTTATAAATAAATGTTACGTCATAAAGTGATTTTATTGTTATAGTTTATTCAAATCAATATTATCTCTTAAATTTATCGTTTAATATAACTAAATCCTCGATAAAACTAAGATACATTTAATTTTAAATATGTTGTAAAGTTTTTATGATTTAAAGTGTGAAAATATAATATAGTTTTGTACTTTAGTAAAATTTTTCATATCTTATTTTAAAAAGATATTAAAAAACAATAATTGTTACAAAACTTAACAATAACAAATACAACAATTGTAAAATGTATTCTTTTGGTTTTCGTTTTAAAAACATAAAGTTAAAGTGAGCTAATCAATTGTGCTCAGATATACCGGTTGATACATTTTATCAATGAAAACAAATTAACGCTTTTTTTAAATTACTGTAGCTAAAACACTAACATGTAGACGATGCTTGTCCAATCCCAATTTTGGATATCAAGCACTTGAAGAATTTCCAATACGAAAAACTGCATCATCAGTACATATAAATATAGTTGAAACTATCAGTTAAAAAGCTAATATGTGTGATTAGTTATATTTTTATTTAAATTGTTTTTTTTCTGTGTTCATGGTATTTCTAAAATGATTCTATACAAATTAAAAAAAAACATTAACAAAACAACAATCATAGTTTCGATTTGTAAATTGTTAGTGTAATGGTGAGTATAGAGATGGTGAGTATATAGATGGTGAGTATAGAGGTGGTGAGTAAAGAGGTGGTGAGTATAGAGGTGGTGAGTATAGAGGTGGTAAGCACAGAGGTGGTGAGTATAGAGTTGGTGAGTATAGAGATGGTGAGTAAAGAGGTGGTGAGTATAGAGGTGGTGAGTATAGAGATGGTGAGTATAGAGGTGGTGAGTATAGAGTTGGTGAGTATAGAGGTGGTGAGTATAGAGGTGGTGAGTATAGAAGTGGTGAGTATAGAGATGGTAAGTAAAGAGATGGTGAGTAAAGAGGTGGTGACTAAAGAGGTGGTGAGTATAGAGGTGTTGAGTATAGAGTTGGTGAGTATAGAAGTGGTGAGTAAAGAGATGGTGAGTAAAGAGGTGGTGACTAAAGAGATGGTGAGTATAGTGGTGGTGAGTATAGAGTTGGTGAGTATAGAAGTGGTGAGTATAGAGATAGTGAGTAAAGAGGTGGTAAGTATAGAAGTGGTGAGTAAAGAGATGGTGAGTAAAGAGGTGGTGACTAAAGAGATGGTGAGTATAGAGGTGGTGAGTATAGAGGTGGTGAGTATAGAAGTGGTGAGTATAGAGATGGTGAGTAAAGAGATGGTGAGTAAAGAGGTGGTGACTAAAGAGATGGTGAGTATAGAGGTGGTGAGTATAGAGTTGGTGAGTATAGAGATGGTGAGTATAGAGGTGGTGAGTATAGAGTTGGTGAGTATAGAGGTGGTGAGTATAGAGATGGCAAGTGTAGAGATGGTGAGTATAGAGATGGTGAGTATAGAGATAATAAGCACATTTCTACAACTTACTTCACAAAATCAGCGAACTAATTACAAAGTCTACAAATAACACGGATATAACAAGTCAAACTCACTATTCAATAAATATATTAGTTGAACATTTTTATTTTATTTGCGATCAGCCATTTAGCAGTTCCTGTCGTCTGGCAGTTCCTGTCGTCTGGCAGTTCCTGTCGTCTGGCAGTTCCTGTCGTCTGGACTTTAAGGGAATACTCCGATGTCAGGATATATGCTCCCTTTGAAGATGGCGTCCGAGGAGATGAGTACAGCACCCTGGGTGACAATGTGGTAGAAATACAGTGAGTAAACCCAATAGGTAAATATGTACAATGTGGTAGAAATACAGTGAGTAAACCCAATAGGTAAATATGTACAATGTGGTAGAAATACAGTGAGTAAACGCAATAGGTAAATATGTACAATGTGGTAGAAATACAGTGAGTAAACGCAATAGGTAAATATGTACAATGTGGTAGAAATACAGTGAGTAAACGCAATAGGTAAATATGTACAATGTGGTAGAAATACAGTGAGTAAACGCAATAGGTAAATATGTACAATGTGATAGAAATACAGTGAGTAAACGCAATAGGTAAATGTGTACAATGTGGTAGAAATACAGCGAGTAAACGCAATAGGTAAATATGTACAATGTGGTAGAAATACAGTGAGTAAACGCAATAGGTAAATGTGTACAATTTGGTAGAAATACAGTGAGTAAACGCAATAGGTAAATGTGTACAATGTGGTAGAAATACAGTGAGTAAACGCAATAGGTAAATATGTACAATGTGGTAGAAATACAGTGAGTAAACGCAATAGGTAAATATGTACAATGTGGTAGAAATACAGT
The DNA here is from genome assembly GCA_021962125.1 of Bulinus truncatus. Classification (NCBI taxonomy): domain Eukaryota; kingdom Metazoa; phylum Mollusca; class Gastropoda; family Planorbidae; genus Bulinus; species Bulinus truncatus. The sequence continues at coordinate 420,655 of JAGDYQ010000049.1, read as the reverse complement.
GAGTAAACGCAATAGGTAAATGTGTACAATTTGGTAGAAATACAGTGAGTAAACGCAATAGGTAAATGTGTACAATGTGGTAGAAATACAGTGAGTAAACGCAATAGGTAAATATGTACAATGTGGTAGAAATACAGTGAGTAAACGCAATAGGTAAATATGTACAATGTGGTAGAAATACAGTGAGTAAACGCAATAGGTAAATGTGTACAATGTGGTAGAAATACAGTGAGTAAACGCAATAGGTAAATATGTACAATGTGGTAGAAATACAGTGAGTAAACGCAATAGGTAAATGTGTACAATGTGGTAGAAATACAGCGAGTAAACGCAATAGGTAAATATGTACAATGTGGTAGAAATACAGTGAGTAAACGCAATAGGTAAATGTGTACAATTTGGTAGAAATACAGTGAGTAGACGCAATAGGTAAATATGTACAATGTGGTAGAAATACAGTGAGTAAACGCAATAGGTAAATATGTACAATGTGGTAGAAATACAGCGAGTAAACGCAATAGGTAAATATGTACAATGTGGTAGAAATACAGTGAGTAAACGCAATAGGTAAATATGTATCAAAAAATGTATATTGAAAAAATATGTAGGCCTATATGTCACTTACATGCGGTTGGGGTTAGGGCATACGAATTTTTAGGGTTGTTAACAATACTCTTAGATTGTATCGTCAATACCAATACCAATACTTCATGAAAATAGTATCGCCAATACCAAAACAAATACTCAAGTAAAAATGTATTGCCAAAATCGATACAACACCAATACTTTTGAAAACAACAAAATGTTTTTATTTAAAATATAATGAGTGCAAGTTTTTCAAGTTTAAAAAAAAATGTAAAAACAATAGAATACATTGTCAAAGCACAATTTTAATGCTAATCACTTCACCACTTGGCAGCACGTAAGAAGACCATCATTTCAAAATGATCATTGCTTAGCCTAGAGCGTAATGGCATAAAAACACGCCCACCCAATGAAAACAGGCGCTCAACTGCAGCACTTGCCGTAAGTCCAGTGTTCAATTGCAGGTATGGTTCCTCAATGCTTGGGTAGGCTGCTAATGACAGCATTTCTGATGAGTTATCTTCAAGATATCTGTCTACTTCAGCAGCACTGTTACTATTAAGCAATTCGTCCTGGTTCTTCCGCCGTGCAGTAAAACTAGCAAACAAATCTGTAGATTCAGATATCTGTACTTGCTGACTGTACTAAAGCTGCACCACCCTGCCGAGTAAGTTGAGTGGAACTGCACTCGGTGCATTGCAGGCACGCTGTAACGTTTGTGCAACTTCAGCCTTGTGATCCAAGTTGGTCTTAAATTTTGGATTGACCCCTGCTGCCAGTTTTGAATAGCGCATTAATTTCATCAATAACAGCTCTGACAAGATGAGCGATTTTGTTTGTTCCATATACCTACTAACTTTGCAAATGTTAACACTGACAAACGTTTGGTTACTTCTTGTAGTTCATCATTTTATATTTACAAAACAGCGAAATGCTTTTAAAAAATTTGATCCGATGTCTTTCACAGTGACAGAAATTTTGTCACTTATTTTAAATTCTCTGTTGATTGCTTATAGTGTTTTGGCCATTAAATCATAAGTATGTCGGCCAACTATTCTACGCACGGCCAAGCAACAGCCTTTTCACTCAAGTGACTCAGTTTCTAACCAATGCACAGTAACACCAATAAAACTTCTTCGTCTGGACGTCCAACAATCGGCAGTTGTATAGACAGTATTAATTGAAGCCAACTTATCTTTCATCTATGATTACTAGTAATGAGTGAATTAATGTAGATTACTCTTAAAACAATGTATCAAAATCGCTATTGTTTTTCTGCAAATAGCTAATAGTGGCAATAGAAAAGTATTGGTATCGAGTATCGAAATATTTCGTTTAAAATGTATCGGAGATACACGAATCAATACTTGATACAAAAAGGGATCGGCAGTATAGCAACCAATATTAAAAAAAGTATCGCCGATACTTTATTGGCCGATACCGATACTTCGATACTAACAACCCTGGCGTAGCCTAGTACTAACAAGTTTGGGGAAAACACTGATCTACAGGGAGATAAATGTAGAAAAGCGCACATTTTTGTATGCTTGGCAATTTAGAATAAAGGTCAAGGTCAAGTCATGATAAACAATAATGTTAAAAGGGAGGGGCAGTCCGCTGGGGAGGCACTTAGATTTCCATCAGAAAGGGGCGGCATTTTAAGAATCCGCCCCGGGCGCCTATAGAGCTAGCTGCGCCACTGTCGCTCTGGTTTGAAGGTCAGGGTTAAAATAATGGCCGCTCACCATTGAAGTTCAAAGGTTAGGGTAATGACAGGGCCGCGCTGCACTTCGGTTCAAAGTTGATCCGCTAAATATGGTTAGGACCGCGCTGCACGATGGATAGTTCAAAGGTTACTGTAGGCAAGGTCAGGGCCGCACTTTCTATTTCTTCGTTAACGAAGAAATAATCACTAAAGCATTTAGTCACTATTAATATTTATTTCAATCAGCACATTTATGTCAATGTCGAATTATGTCTATTTTCATTTCAACATGTTGGTCCAAAGTCTTTTCTGAATGTCACTTCTTTTTGACAATTTATAAAAAAAAATATTTTATTAATTAAAACAGAAGTCAGCTAGAAAATTTACATGTTTGTCTTACATTCAGTAATGACAGGCTATTGTTCACTTATTTGTCTTACATTTGATACATGTCAGGCTAAAGTTGACACATTTTTGTCTTACATTCGGTAATGTTAGACTAAAGTTGATATATTTATCTTACATTTAGTAATGTCAGGCTAGAGTTGACCAGTTTTACTCCACCGAGTGATGGCAGTGGGAGACCAATCGAAGCTATTCCTGTGGAGGAAATTTCAACATTGACAAAATAAAAAAAAACATGGAAACTTCTCAAATCTGACTAAATAATATTGATTCATGCGTTTATGTAAATATTTAATCATTTTGATTGCCTTACTTTTCATCTGTGGAATTATAATATTGTCCACGCTTGATTGTATAAATTCATTGGCTGAAATCTCCTGAAGAAAAATGGTACAAGTAATCATTGTTTATATCATTGTTCATATCTTGTCATCTAATAAATTAGGCTAAACTACATCAATATAAAACCCCAGCTATATTGACATCAACTTACATTTTCTGACACTGAATTAAATGTCACATTCTTTACTTGTTGACTGAAGGAGAAATTAAAGTTTTATAAACATCAAATGATAAACATTGTTTTTTATATGTACTAAACAGAAATAATTAACTAAATAAATGAATTCCATGTATCTATTTCACAGTGAGAAGGAAAATGTTATCAATCATGTGCAATGTATTGAGGTTATGTTCAAAGCTGCCACACATATGAAAGTTGAAATAACGAGTTATCGTGGAAAAAATCATATGTGCTGATGCGAGTTAATAAAATATGAATGAATAGCTGGAGGGGAAGGGGGGCATGATACCATAATCATTATTTGTTCTAATAATGGTATTTGTATTGATTTACCTGTACTGTAAGATGCTGGCAGACAGCCTGCCATCTTTAATGTAAGGAGTCGCAGTCAAAGTCAGAACCTGCAGTAGACATCTTAATATATATACTAGCTTTACCCTGCAAAACCTTTGCATAGAGTTATATCCCCTTAGGCTTTATCGGTTGGCTAGATTATTTTTGGTTTCTGGCAGTTCCGATTTTTTCATGTTTGTATTTTAAACTAGAATACTGTGGTATTAATTCCTCACTTTCAATTTAACGCAGAACCCAAATCGCTATTATTTATATAGATATATATTTATACCATGAAGCATGCAGCTTTGAGCACGAAGCGGACACGATATATTTTAGGCTAATACAGAATGATTCACTCTGATAAATCAAACTAATTCTGAACGTAATAATGAAACTGATTTGAGATTTTCGATCTAATTTTAAGGTAGATGATGAAACTAACTAACCACTTGCAGACTTAGGAAGTTGAGGTAATCGTCTGCTCGGACGTGTACGCTGAGGTCCACGTTTCCGTATAAGATAACGGAAATGACGTCACTGGTCACTTGGACACTCGGGGTTTGGTTTGACTTCAGGTCCACCTTGACATAAGACTGTGGATACTTTGTACCCAGCTGTTCAATTATACAAAGAAACTTGATACCTTAGGCATAAAATATTGATGTCTTTCCTTTATATAGTAGACTACATTCAGGTGTGCATACAATTATTTTTTTTACGTTTGTCTGTTTTATTCTTGCCAAGTTTGAAGTAAGTCTGTGTAATTATGTAAAATGTCAAAGGGACGAAAATAATCACAAACTCTTGTATGTTTGGTTTAAATGTCATTTTAGATCTAAACTAATAAGAAATGAAAGAACTGGTGAGACAGTTTTATAAATTGACAGATTTGAAAATCCAAAAAAAATCTTTTAAAATTTGTTTCGTTTTGTTTCGTTAAAATTGTTTAGCTTGAATTATTTCAATAACTCACACACTTAAATACATTGCAGAATAATAAAATAAAATGAAATATACTGATAATTGACCAGTTATTTCATGATGATGATAAACTTGTAAGCTACATCTGATGTGAACTTAAGATGTACTATATCTATGATATACTTGGTAAGCTACATCTGATGTGTAATTAAGGTGTACTATATCTATGATATACTTGTAAGCTACATCTGGTGTGAACTACATGTGCGATGCATCTATGATAAACTACTGACCTCTGGAATAATAGATCCCACACACCGCCGGTCACTGCAGGTGGTCCGGAGAAAGTCAGCCAGGGTCAACTGTTGGTGACCGTTGAGGTGCTGGACACCCACAGGAGGCAGGTTCTGTCATATTTTAAGATGGACTTGCCAGAACTATGTTTTATTTATACATAACACCACATTCCACATTTTTAAAAAAAAGGTAATTGAATTATTTAAAAAAAAATTATATTAAAAAACGTTTAACTAAAAGTCTACAAAAATATTGTACGTCATTGTGTCTATAGAAATAAAACTTCAATGGCCGCCAAGAATATACTATCTGCACCCAGTTTTTGCAAATATTTTGTTCATTTCTTTTATATTGTGTTACCTTAACAGCTCTCCCAAGCATATATCTCAGTAATGGTCAGTACTACAATATTCTGGGTCAGTGCACTTTATTTGACCAGTGTTGTCGAGATTACAATTAAATCTGTTGGGTGACGTAGGGTCGGGGATATTTGATAACCATATCGACGTTGAGCGGGTTATGGGCTCGAGTATTGCCAGTCCAGTCAGTCAGCTATCCACCAGTCAGTCAGCTAACTATCAACCAGTCAGCTATCCACCAGTCAGTCAGCTAGCTATCCACCAATCAGTCAACTTGCTATCCACCAATCAGTCAACTAACTATCTACCAGTCAGTCAGCTATTCTCCAGTCAGCCAGACCAGTCAGCTATCCACCAATCAGTCAACTAGCTATCCACAAATCAGTCAACTAGCTATCCATCAGTCAGTCAGCTAACTATCTACCAGTCATTCAGCTATTCTCCAGTCAGACAGATCAGTCAGCTATCCACCAATCAGTCAGTCAGCTATTCACCAGTCAGTCAGCTAACTATCCACCAGTCAGCTATCCACCAGTCAGTCAGCTAGCTATCCACCAATCAGTCAACTTGCTATCCACCAATCAGTCAACTAACTATTTACCAGTCAGTCAGCTATTCTCCAGTCAGCCAGACCAGTCAGCTATCCACCAGTCAGTCAGCTAGCTATCCACCAATCAGTCAACTAGCTATCCACAAATCAGTCAACTAGCTATCCACAAATCAGTCAACTAGCTATCCATCAGTCAGTCAGCTAACTATCTACCAGTCAGTCAGCTATTCTCCAGTCAGCCAGACCAGTCAGCTATCCACCAATCAGTCAGTCAGCTATTCACCAGTCAGTCAGCTAACTATCCACCAGTCAGCTATCCACCAGTCAGTCAGCTAGCTATCCACCAATCAGTCAACTTGCTATCCACCAATCAGTCAGCTAACTATCTACCAGTCAGTCAGCTATTCTCCAGTCAGCCAGACCAGTCAGCTATCCACCAGTCAGTCAGCTAGCTATCCACCAGTCAACTATCCACCAGTCAGCTATCCACCAGTCAGTCAACTATTCATCAGTCAGTCAGCTATCCACCAGTCAGTCAACTATTCATCAGTCAGTCAGCTATCCACCAGTCAGCTATCCTGCAGTCAGCTATCCACATGTCAGATATCCACCAGTCAGCTATCCACCAGTCAGTCAACTATTCATCAGTCAGTCAGCTATCCTGCAGTCAGCTATCCACATGTCAGATATCCACCAGTCAGCTATCCACCAGTCAGTCAACTATTCATCAGTCAGTCAGCTATCCACCAGTCAGCTATCCTGCAGTCAGCTATCCACATGTCAGCTATCCACCAGTCAGCTATCCACCAGTAAGCTATCCACATGTCAGCTATCCACCAGTCAGCTATCCACCAGTCAGTCAGCTATCCACCAGTAAGCTGCACCAGTCAGCGAAACTAAAATTGTTCACACAATACTTATACTACCAATGCTACCAATACTACCAATACTACCAATACTACCAACGCGACATAAAGCGATCACTTCCTTAATGGGTCATCGTGGAATTCAGTCTGGACATGTTGGCTCATTGAAGTCAATCTAGGGCCAGGTCACATACAAATGACCCTCGCCATTACCTTATCAGCGGTCAGTGTGTACTGAAGGTAGCCCTCACTGTGTGCCACATAGGTCAGTGTCTCTGCCGGATAATCAGACAGCAGTATGTACACCATTCTTGTGTTGTCCACTTGAAACTCGGGTAACGGAGAGGAAGTCAGTGGACTTGCCTTTCTTCCCGCCTTCCAGTAGACTTCACCCTGAAGTAATACAAAATTATTGACTTGCTGGGGCACATGAGGATGTAGTGATGACAGTTATGCCAATACAGTAAGGGTTATTATCTATGAACGCGCACTAACCTTAAATAAATTTTTGTAATAATAGACATAACGTATATTTAATGGCAGTGGTGTTTAACTTGTGTATACTTGTAGTATTAAAAAAGAAATAAAATTATATACTCTAACCTTTACACCTTATTTTTATACAAAACGGTTTTTACCTATATATAAATTCAACATCAAAGATACTTGAATGTGAGAGTGTGGTAATATAATTTTTTTTGGCATGAAAGATAATTTCGACTATTTTTATTGTACACCCCTAACTATGTCAAATGATGCAGGCTAATGCATAAACTAGACCTGTACGGACTGATTTTTGGAATATAACAAACCACAAAAATAAATAATAATAATAATAAAAGAAACTGAGCTAAAAAATAACACACAGAGCACAACAACACATAATCATTATTTAAATATACTTCATTGTACCAAAAGAAACAATACATTGATTGTACAATTGACCTCACACAATAATACTGTTCACAATGCACTACGAAAGAAACAGAAGCAGCCTGTAGCAATACATTAAAATAAACATACACAAAAAATACATGAATCATTAAAAGGGTCACGCGGCACTTTCTTCCCAGGCAACGCCGGGCTTAAATGCTGGTCTTTACTAAACTGTGGATATCATTATTAATTTAATATCATTTTACACAGATTTAGCTTTACTTTGGTTAAGGGTACTTAATCATGCTTAAGCCTTTTTTTGAAAACTACTTTACGAATTGTGTCCCTTTTAAAAAAATTCTCCCATTTTTTTTTGTCTCTTCATATTTTCTGACAATGTTGACAGAGATTAAAAAAAAATGAGTTATTTGAATTAATCCCCCCATTTCTCATGTCAAAGTTAATTCAGCAAGTAGCCTATACTTACCAAATGACCCCCTTCCATATAATTGTCAGCAAACACAATTGGCGACGTATGTACGTAGTCAATGACAAACACATCAGCAAATGTCGAGGTCACTGTACGAGAGAAACAGTCACTCAATTAATCAAACGTTATATCTTTGTGTCTGTCCGTCTTTGTGTATGAGAGACACATAAAATGGGACTTTTCTCGTTTGTGGGTGGGGTGGCCTGGTATTAGTTTTCATACTTCAGATATGGAGAGATGTGGCGGGAGGTAAACATCTGTTAAATGTATTTTTGTATCTCGAATAAACAATAATAAAAAATTAGGTAAAATTCCACAATTTTCGTCAAAGATGGGGCTAAGTTAGTGTGTGTGTCTGTGTGTGTGCGTGTGTGTGTGTTTGTATAATCTATAATATATGGTTTTATCTTACACTCATGTATGTTATCATACACTGAAATATAGGGTGTTTTATCTTACACCCATGTATGTTATCATCTTACACTGTAATGTATGGTTTTATCTTACACTCATGTATGTTATCATACACTGAAATATAGGGTGTTTTATCTTACACCCATGTATGTTATCATCTTACACTGTAATGTATGGTTTTACCTTACACCCATGTATGTTATCATACACTGTAATATATGGTTTAATCTTACACCCATTTATGTTATCATCATACACTGTAATGTATGGTTTTACTTTACACTCATGTATGTTATCTTACACTGTAATGTATGGTTTTACCTTACACTTATGTATGTTATCTTACACTGTAATGTATGGTTTTATCTTACACCCATGTATGTTATCATCTTACATTGTAATTCTTTTGTTTTGTTTGCTCCATTATTATCCAGTGATTGGATCATATAAATACAAATCTGAAAGTATAACAATCAAATATCAAATATATCTTAGTTCTATGACATATTTATCGCTGATTTAGTTATAGTAAAAGATAAATTTAAAAGATAACATTGATTTGAATAATTTATAACAATAAAATAACTTTATAAGGTAAAATTTATTTACACCGACAATCTTATCTAAGTCACTCTTGTAAACAAGTAAAGAAATAACAAACATATAATGAACCAATGTTTTCAATGAGTTCTATTGAATTAAAGTTTTATTCAAAGTTTCATGTTTTTTTGTTTCTTTGTTTCTTTGTTTTTCGTAGTTTTTTTTAATTTTTCCGAAACGAAATATCCTAATGCAGCCATATTTTAATTTTTTATAAATTCATTTTTTGATTATTTTTGAAAAGCCAAAATCATTATTATTGTCGATTTGTGTTTTTTTTTTTTAAATTGATATTTTATTTATTTGAATCAAAGAATATGTATTAATGTTTTTGAAATTTTAAATAACAAATTAAATATAACAGATAAGTCAAAGATTGTGCCAAATCTATATCTTGCATGTATAAAATAATGTTTTAAAATACATGTTAGATTAAGAAAATCAGATTTTATCGAATCGTTTGATTTCAAATATATTTAAAAAAAAACTACTTCACCTGTTCCTGTATTGAAGATTTTATTCTACCGGTGAAAATATTCTGCAGTAAATTCAACAACCAGGAGAAGTCTCCGGTAAACAGTAAATTAAAATTGTTGATGTTTACCTCACAGTCTGAGGATTGGGGAACAGTTCGATAACCGTCGTCTGGAACTGAAATCGGACAAAAGAGAATTTCCATGATTGGCGATGACGTTACTTGTGATGGCGTGATTGAAGATGAAAAACTGATGATAGGATCATTGACATCATGCCATGACTGATGATAACATGACTGGTGATGGCATGACTGATGATGGCATGATTGATGATGTCATGACTGATAATGACATGCATGATGATGTCTTGAATGATGATGTCATGAATGATGATGTCATGACCGATGATGTCATGAATGATGATGTCATTACTGGTAATAACATGACTGATGATGACGTGATTAATGGTAAAAAAAACTCTAATTTTTTCTCCTACACATTGTTTTATTTGGGTGCCCCAGGAGTTGGGTGATCTGACAGAAAAGAAGAGCGGTTCAATCGCCTCTCTTACCTTAACCCAGGTAAGGATCCAACCCGGGCTGGTTACCGCCGGTCAAGTGGTGGTCGGACTTTTCGACCCCACGACACTTCGACCCCCGCGACTTTTCGACCCCGGACTATTCGACCCCGTTAACTGATAAAATTAATATTTGAATAATTATATCTTTGTTTTAAATATGTTTAGTAACTTTGTTCAGCATGTGTTTAATTGCTACAGGAATTCGTTGTTTTTTAAATTTAAAATGTGTGTTTTAATTGTTATAAATTTTTGTTTTAAGTGTATAAAATGTGTGTTTTAGTTTTTGTGATGTCTTATCAATAGACACAAGTTGTGTGATTATGTGACGTAATTTTTACACTCAACAAATCCCCCCCCCTTTGATTATAACACAGCTTTGATAAGTGAAGATGCATATGTGGTGAGTGTTGCCAGCCAGACATGTATAATCATCATCATATCTTTAAACTCAATTAATCAAACATTATATCTTTGTGTCTGTCCGTCTTTGTGTATGAGAGACACATAAAATGGGACTTTTCTCGTTTGTGGGTGGGGTGGCCTGGTATTAGTTTTCATACTTCAGATATGGAGAGATGTGGCGGGAGGTAAACATCTGTTAAATGTATTTTTGTATTTCGAATAAACAATAATAAAAAATTAGGTAAAATTCCAGTTCAACCCCAGACAGTTCGACCCCGCCATTTTGACCCCGCGATACTTCGATCCCACCACGTTTCATCCCCGCGACCAGTGGCGCAACCGGGGGGGGAGGACAGGGGGGGGGCTTGAGCCCCCTCCCGAGGCCAAATCATCAATACATAATTACTGTTATAAAGTTACAATAAAGACTGTCAAACTGTCTTTTTTCATAATGTGAGCCCCCCCCCCCTTTCCCAGCATTTTTTGCCAGTTGCGCCAATGCCCGTGACACTTAGACCCCGGGACAGTTCGACCCCGGAGTATTCGACCCTATCAACTGATAAAAAGAATGTTTGAATTTTTATTTCTTTTGGAGGATATTTGAACAAAATGTAATGACTTCTTCTTTTAATGGCTTGAAATTTTGTTCCAGTCGAACATCGTGGCATATACTAAATTCTGCCTGTCTTATTTTTGGTCAAAACGTCTTATAGCCTTGAATATCAGCAGATCTGGTCCAGTTGTACTACCCCCTCCCCGTCTTATTGAAGACGGCTGTGTCTGTAAACATACCATTGGCCAGTAGGCTCAATAAGGGGAAGTACCTAGCTCAATGGACAATTTCATATCCTCATGAAAAAATTGTACCGGACGTCAACCAGGCGGCTGTGTTTGTAAACATACCATTGACCAGTAAATTAGGGGAAGTACCTAGCTCAATAAACATTGGCATGTCCACTGGACAGTATACAAGCAAAGAAATAGTTCATGAAAAAATAGTATCAAATGACTGCCAGACGGCTGTGTTTGTAAACATACCATTGGCCTGTAGGCTCAATTAGGGGAAGTACCTAGCTCAATAAACAGGAGTTGTGTCAACTTCTATGCCAGTTAAATGAACAACACTTTTCTACCTAGTAGTCATAACTAAATGGATGATATTTATATAGCCGCAACATTTGATGTTATAACACTTGATTTTTATAACTAAATTGAAATGCACTGGTGAAGTTGGCTATTTGTATGAAAATCAAAACTTCTAGAGATTTCTAGAATTTCCCGGAACCTTCTCAAGGGTTCCACGTTTTTCTAGAAGCTTATAGAACCTTCTAGAGATTGCATAGAACCTTTTAGAACTTTCTAGAATTGTGTAGATTTTTCTAAAACTTTCCAGAACCTTCTAGCATTTTCTCTGTGCTTTATATATACATACTCACATTCAAAATTCATTCAAAATGATTTAAAACATCAGTGTCAATGAGGCAGTACTAAATAAAGTCATATTTTTATGAAATTTTTTCTGTGCTGTTTTGAAGTAAAAGGAAACACAAAAAACAAAATGCTCCAAAAAAATTTGACAAAAAGTTATTTTGGGCCACCCTAATATATATATATATATATATATATATATATATATATATATATATATATAAACTCACCTAGAGATAACTTGAAATGTATATCCACTTGGTCAAATACAGCTTTCACAGTCCCAGACAATGGAAGATTGGCTCTGATACGCATGAGACAAAATTAACATTGAAAGTGTTCAAATATTTTGTTGGCTTGACATAAAGTAAGTGTTAAATAAAGAAACTTTCAAATCATTTGTATTGAAATTCATTCTTTTAAAAATAACACTTTAGTAACAATTGTAAACATCCGTTGATCTCTTTTTTGTAGCTTATTAAATATTATTTAATTAATATTATTGTAAAATTAAAATAATTTATTTTATGAAAAAAAAAAAAGAAAATTCTGCAACTGTAAAGTTTGTCTAGAGCATTGATCCATATTATGTGGACTAGAATTCATACGTTTATTGAAAGTGTGTATTTGATTTGGCTTTAAAGTTGATATAATAAAAATGGTATAAGGTATTTACATATTTAAGACGCTGTAACTGACATTGTAATCTGTAGACACAACCAGACTCAAATTACTGACAAACAGGGCGGCGTCATTATTGCCTGACTCAGTCGGAGTCAGCTGTATGTTTATCTTGGGTTCATTCACTTCATCTACTGTAGTACTGTTGGCACAAAATACATGTAAATTAAAAGCTGTGTTATATAAAACAAATCTGGCATATAGGCTGTATGTTGTGTATATAACAAAGTTTAATATTAATCTGTTTTATGGATACATTATTTTTAACATTTTTTTAGATATCTAAAATTTTACTGTAAATATGCTACACAACTCAGATAATTAAATATAATGAGATATACGATTATATTGAACATCAACTAGATTTAAAAATTCAACATTCATTTAACTTGAAGTAGAGAGAGAGAGAGAGAGAGAGAGAGAGAGAGAGAGAGAGAGAGAGAGAGAGAGAGAGAGAGAGAGAGAGAGAGAGAGAGAGAGAGAGAGAGAGAGAGAGTAAAGAAAAAAGCGTTAGATAAATAGACAGTTAATGATATAGATCAACAAATATTTAAGTAATTATATTGTTTTCAACAAATTTATTTTGTTATTTTACTTTTTGATGGAATAATAGATCTGGTCGGCATTTCCCTCCAAATCAGGGATAGATATTTGTTTCACCAAGTTGATGATCTGTAGCTTGGCGATATTTCCAACTGCGGACAATCAGACAAGGAACTTACATCTTATTACACTAGGGTAAGTCTTTCATGTAGCTTTCATTCACTGTTAGCCAAATTATTACCTTTGTTCATCGGTTGTTTTACATAACCACCAAGTCTGTTTCTCATTTTCAATGAAAGTAATTTTCCTGACTTTTTAAAAATATCAAATAAAGATCAAAGATAAGGATCGCGGTATTTGAGTGTTAAAAACTCAGACTGTGAACACAGACTATTAACACAGACTGCGAACATAAATTATTAACACAGACTGCGAACACAGATTATTAAGACAGACTGCGAATACAAACTATTAACACAGACTGCGAACATAAACTATTAATACAGGCTCTGAACATAAACTATTAACTCAGACTGCGAACATAAACTATTAACTCAGACTGCGAACACAGACTATTAACACAGACTGCGAACATAAACTATTAACTCAGACTGCGGACATAAACTATTAACTCAGACTGCGAACATAAACTATTAACTCAGACTGCGGACATAAACTATTAACTCAGACTGCGGACATAAACTATTAACTCAGACTGCGGACATAAACTATTAACTCAGACTGCGGACATAAACTATTAACTCAGACTGCGGACATAAACTATTAACTCAGACTTGTTGA
>JAGDYQ010000049.1:395035-406317 GCA_021962125.1 Bulinus truncatus | reverse complement strand
ATTTTTTTAGTCCCCGTTTTGTCTGTCTGTCATCACCCTAGATCTCAACAACCCTAAGTCCTAGGCCCATGATGTATATATCATTTTGTAGGTCTTGGCCTGCCAAGAAATGACTTTTTTCCATTTTGCGATCTGACCTCTGAGGGCCGTAAAAGGGGGCTTAGTACCGTTTTTTGCTATAAAAGCTATATTAATAAAGAGCGCCTATATCTCAACAACCATAAGTCCTAGACCCATGATGTATATATCATATTGTAGGTCTTGGCCTGCCAGGTGTACATCAAAAGTCCATTTCGCGATAGGACCTCTGAGAGCCGGGCTTCAGGGCTCCTAAGGGGCTTATATATTATATATACACCTTGTATGTTCAATAACCCATTCATTTGGTGCGAAATACTGCAGCACGTAGTTTGACCAAGATTTATTACGAAACTCATCAAATGAAATAGTAAGCTTGTGTTCTGAGTACAAATATTTACTGAAAGCTAACATAGGTACTGATACATAACATGAAAATGCGCTAACACGTCCTGTGTCCAGAATGAAACAGGCTTAATTGCTTGTTTTTTTTATTTTTGACAATTACCGAACATGTTAAATTTACCAAAGACCACTGTTTATGGTATAAATAAATGGACCTGCATCTTATTATCACTGGTTGCCCTATAGCCTGTATCTCACAAACAGCATTGCTGTACAGGCTGAATGTTAACCAGAGCCGAGCTAAGTTTTTTTTTAGGGGGGGGGGGAATGAGAGTTGGAAAATGTACCTGAACCAGTATATCATCAGATTCGAAGGCAATATATTCTGTAAGGCGGGCTCTAACCTGTTGCCCATTGTGCCCATGCATACGAACGGCTCTCACGGTCTCAGTGACTGGCATCCTCGAGATTCGAACCCGACACCAGTTTGACCGCCAGTTATTACATCAGTAGCCGAGTTGTTCAGTTGTACGCTATGAGTGTATATTTTCAGAGCACCCCCCTCCCGATAAAACATAACGGACAGTTGGGAAATTGGGTCCTTATGGTAATGTGTGCAGATGACTGACAAAATACTAACTGGTGGTACAAAGAAATCACCCACAAGATCCTGTACTCAACAATGTACACATGTAAATAAAACTAAGATTATCGAGCATACAAAAGACTATGTACAAAGATTACAGCCAACCTCCTTCTGTACAAAGATTACAGCCAACCTCCTTCTGTACAAAGGTTACAGCCAACCTCCTTCTGTACAAAGATTACAGCCAACTTCCTAACAGCAACCTGGTGTAGCTGTAACAGTAGTGTAGCTAACAGCAACCTGGTGTAGCTGTAACAGTAGTGTAGCTAACAGCAACCTGGTGTAGCTGTAACAGTGGTGTAACTAGCAGCAACCTGGTGTAGCTGTAACAGTGGTGTAGCTAACAGCAACCTGGTGTAGCTGTAACAGTGGTGTAGCTAACAGCAACCTGGTGTAGCTGTAACAGTAGTGTAGCTAACAGCGACCTGGTGTAGCTGTAACAGTAGTGTAGCTAACAGCAACCTGGTGTAGCTGTAACAGTGGTGTAGCTAACAGCAACCTGGTGTAGCTGTAACAGTAGTGTAGCTAACAGCAACCTGGTGTAGCTGTAACAGTAGTGTAGCTAACAGCAACCTGGTGTAGCTGTAACAGTAGTGTAGCTAACAGCAACCTGGTGTAGCTGTAACAGTAGTGTAGCTAACAGCAACCTGGTGTAGCTGTAACAGTGGTGTAGCTAACAGCAACCTGGTGTAGCTGTAACAGTGGTGTAGCTAACAGCAACCTGGTGTAGCTGTAACAGTAGTGTAGCTAACAGCAACCTGGTGTAGCTGTAACAGTAGTGTAGCTAACAGCAACCTGGTGTAGCTGTAACAATAGTCTAGCTAACAGCAACCTGGTGTAGCTGTAACAGTAGTGTAGCTAACAGCAACCTGGTGTAGCTGTAACAGTAGTGTAGCTAACAGCAACCTGGTGTAGCTGTAACAGTAGTGTAGCTAACAGCAACCTGGTGTAGCTGTAACAGTAGTGTAGCTAACAGCAACCTGGTGTAGCTGTAACAGTAGTGTAGCTAACAGCAACCTGGTGTAGCTGTAACAGTAGTGTAGTTAACAGCAACCTGGTGTAGCTGTAACAGTAGTGTAGCTAACAGCAACCTGGTGTAGCTGTAACAGTAGTGTAGCTAACAGCAACCTGGTGTAGCTGTAACAGTAGTGTAGCTAACAGCAACCTGGTGTAGCTGTAACAATAGTCTAGCTAACAGCAACCTGGTGTAGCTGTAACAGTAGTGTAGCTAACAGCAACCTGGTGTAGCTGTAACAGTAGTGTAGCTAACAGCAACCTGGTGTAGCTGTAACAGTAGTGTAGCTAACAGCAACCTGGTGTAGCTGTAACAGTAGTTCAGCTAACAGCAACCTGGTGTAGCTGTAACAATAGTCTAGCTAACAGCAACCTGGTGTAGCTGTAACAGTAGTGTAGCTAACAGCAACCTGGTGTAGCTGTAACAGTAGTGTAGCTAACAGCAACCTGGTGTAGCTGTAACAGTGGTGTAGCTAACAGCAACCTGGTGTAGCTGTAACAGTAGTGTAGCTAACAGCAACCTGGTGTAGCTGTAACAATAGTCTAGCTAACAGCAACCTGGTGTAGCTGTAACAGTAGTCTAGCTAACAGCAACCTGGTGTAGCTGTAACAGTAGTGTAGCTAACAGCAACCTGGTGTAGCTGTAACAGTAGTGTAGCTAACAGCAACCTGGTGTAGCTGTAACAGTAGTCTAGCTAACAGCAACCTGGTGTAGCTGTAACAGTAGTGTAGCTAACAGCAACCTGGCAGTAGTGTAGCTAACAGCAACCTGGTGTAGCTGTAACAGTAGTGTAGCTAACAGCAACCTGGTGTAGCTGTAACAGTAGTGTAGCTAACAGCAACCTGGTGTAGCTGTAACAGTAGTGTAGCTAACAGCAACCTGGTGTAGCTGTAACAGTAGTGTAGCTAACAGCAACCTGGTGTAGCTGTAACAGTAGTGTAGCTAACAGCAACCTGGTGTAGCTGTAACAGTAGTGTTAGCTAACAGCAACCTGGTGTGCTGTAACAGTAGGTGTAGCTAACAGCAACCTGGTGTAGCTGTAACAGTAGTGTAGCTACAGCAACCTGGTGTAGCTGTAACAGTAGTGTAGCTAACAGCAACCTGGTGTAGCTGTAACAGTAGTGTAGCTAACAGCAACCTGGTGTAGCTGTAACAGTAGTGTAGCTAACAGCAACCTGGTGTAGCTGTAATAATAGTGTAGCTAACAGCAACCTGGTGTAGCTGTAACAGTAGTGTAGCTAACAGCAACCTGGTGTAGCTGTAACAGTAGTGTAGCTAACAGCAACCTGGTGTAGCTGTAACAGTAGTGTAGCTAACAGCAACCTGGTGTAGCTGTAACAGTAGTGTAGCTAACAGCAACCTGGTGTAGCTGTAACAGTAGTGTAGCTAACAGCAACCTGGTGTAGCTGTAACAGTAGTGTAGCTAACAGCAACCTGGTGTAGCTGTAACAGTAGTGTAGCTAACAGCAACCTGGTGTAGCTGTAACAGTGGTGTAGCTAACAGCAACCTGGTGTAGCTGTAACAGTAGTGTAGCTAACAGCAACCTGGTGTAGCTGTAACAGTAGTGTAGCTAACAGCAACCTGGTGTAGCTGTAACAATAGTCTAGCTAACAGCAACCTGGTGTAGCTGTAACAGTAGTGTAGCTAACAGCAACCTGGTGTAGCTGTAACAGTAGTGTAGCTAACAGCAACCTGGTGTAGCTGTAACAGTAGTGTAGCTAACAGCAACCTGGTGTAGCTGTAACAGTAGTGTAGCTAACAGCAACCTGGTGTAGCTGTAACAGTAGTGTAGCTAACAGCAACCTGGTGTAACGACCGTTAGTGGCTCCCGGTCGGACTTTTAAAATCCTCCCCCCCCCCAATTACGACACAGAACACACATGCCTAAAGGTAAAGGAATGAAGAAGGATTTTAGAAGAAGTGTGAAGCCATAATAATAAGTATATATATATATATATTAGGGCTGCTGATTAAACTGCGTTAATTTGCAATTAACGCGTCAAAAAAAATTTGCGATTAAAATTTTTAACGCAATACCTAAATGCGTTAATTTCACCAAAATGCTGAAAGTTCACCAAATCGATAAATAACGGGGGGGAGGAAGGGGGAGAGAGGTGGTGAGGGAGGGAGAAAGGAGGGAGAGAGGGTGGGAGAGAGGGAGGGGGTAGGGAGGGAGAGAGGGGAGGGAGGGAGAGAGAGGGTGGGAGAGAGGGAGGGAGAGAGAGATAAAGAGTGAGGGGGGCAGGGAGAGAGGGAATGAGGGAGGGAGGAAGAGGGAAAGAGGTGAAGAGGGAGAGAGGATGAGAGAAATAGGAGGAAGAGATAAAAAGAGAGAGGGGGCAGGGAGGGAGAGAGGGAAGGAGGAAGGGGGGAGAGAACGAAGGGGAGATGGGAGAGGGAGGTTGGGAGGGAGAGAGATGGGAGAGGGAGGGAGAAGGAGGGAGGGAGAAAGGGAGGAAGGGAAAGGGAGAGAGAGGGAAGGAGGGAGAGAGAGAGGGCGGGAGAGAGGGTGGGAGAGAGGGAGGGAGAGAGAGATAAAGAGTGAGGGGGGCAGGGAGGGAGAGAGGGAATGAGGGAGGAAGGAAGAGGGAGAGAGGTGAAGAGGGAGAGAGGATGAGAGAAATGGGAGGAAGAGATAAAGAGAGAGAGGGGGCAGGGAGGGAGAGAGGGAAGGAGGAAGGGGAGAGAGGGAGGAGAGGGGGATGGACAGGGGGGAGAGAACGAAGGGGAGAGGGGGAGAGGGAGGGTGGGAGGGAGAGAGATGGGAGAGAGAGCGAGGGAGAGGGAAGGAGAAGAAGGGAGGGAGAAAGGGAGGAAGGGAAAGGGAAAGAGAGGGAGGGAGGGAGGGAGAGAGAGGAAGGGAGAGAAGGGGGTAGGGAGAAAACAGAAGGTAAACAGAAAACCTAATTTTAAACCCGGGCAAAGCCGGGTACTTGCAACTAGTATATATATATATATATATATATATATATATATATATATATATATATATATATATATATATATATATATATATCTGTCAACGTATCCCCAACCCCCGGGCGACATTCTCAAATAGCTGGATTATTTACGAGCTAATATTTTTATTCTACCCTGTCTCAGATATGGACATCCAATTGATTTCATTTTTTACCGTCTCTCCTTCAGGCGGGACATGGAAAAAATGAAATAAATCAAGACATATGATTGTCTTAGAGATTTGTATTTGTGTCGAGTATAGGATATCTAATTACAGAAGGAGGTTGGCTGTAATCTTTGTACAGAAGGAGGTTGGCTGTAATCTTTGTACAGAAGGAAGTTGGCTGTAACCTTTGTACGGAAGGAGGTTGGCTGTAACCTTTGTACAGAAGGAGGTTGGCTGTAATCTTTGTACAGAAGGAGGTTGGCTGTAACCTTTGTACAGAAGGAGGTTGGCTGTAATCTTTGTACAGAAGGAGGTTGGCTGTAATCTTTGTACAGAAGGAGGTTGGCTGTAATCTTTGTACAGAAGGAGGTTGGCTGTAATCTTTGTACAGAAGGAGGTTGGCTGTAACCTTTGTACAGAAGGAGGTTGGCTGTAATCTTTGTACAGCAGGAGGTTGGCTGTAATCTTTGTACAGAAGGAGGTTGGCTGTAATCTTTGTACAGAAGGAGGTTGGCTGTAACCTTTGTACAGAAGGAGGTTGGCTGTAATCTTTGTACAGAAGGAAGTTGGCTGTAATCTTTGTACAGAAGGAGGTTGGCTGTAACCTTTGTACAGAAGGAGGTTGGCTGTAATCTTTGTACAGAAGGAGGTTGGCTGTAATCTTTGTACATAGTCTTTTGTATGCTCGATAATCTTAGTTTTATTTACATGTGTACATTGTTGAGTACAGGATCTTGTAGGTGATTTCTTTGTACCACCAGTTAGTATTTTGTCAGTCATCTGCACACATTACCATAAGGACCCAATTTCCCAACTGTCCGTTGAACCCACGAACCAAGTGACACATATGTGAACTTAGGGAAAACTCGCACACACGAACTCAGCGATGCAAATCACAAACTAATACACAATAACATCTATATCGAGAGAGATAGAGAGAGAGAGAGTAACAGAGAGAGTGAGAGATAGAGTGAGAGATAGAGAGAGAGAGTAACAGAGAGAGAGAGAGTGAGAGAGAGTAACACAGAGAGAGAGTGAGAGATAGAGAGAGAGAGATAGAGAGTAACAGAGAGAGAGTGAGAGATAGAGAGAGAGAGAGAGTAACAGAGAGAGAGAGAGTGAGAGATAGAGAGAGAGAGAGTAACAGAGAGAGAGAGAGTGAGAGAGAGTGAGAGAGAGTAACAGAGAGAGAGAGGCAGTTGTTCCCGTAATGACCCTCTAAGCATTAGATCTAATAGAAATGAATACTTGAAAGGGTCTTTTTTTTTTTCCCCAGTGGGAGTGGGGTGGTGGGCTAGGCTGTGTCCTAGTTTCAGTATCCATAAGAACGAATCTGCAGAAAATAATGACTAGTATATGTATGAGACCCAAATGACACTTTAAAAAACAAGCAATTTAAGTCTTTTCCGTTTCGGACAAACGACATTTTAGAACATTTTCGGTTATGCCTGACGAAATCCGTATTTTTTTTTCCGGGTTGCAGCCATAAATATTGCTCCACGCGCATGAATTTTGATAAATTTAGAGAGGGAAGTAATCATGTTGAATAACTATTACACAAATAAATAATGATTACGCCCCTTTGATTAGCTTTTATTACTTATATTTAAAATATAAGCAAAAATGGTATATAAGAAACTCTTATATTTTGGCTCTGAGAGGTCAGATCGCGAAATAGACTTTTGATGTACACAGGGCAGGCCAAGACCTACAAAATGATATATTCATCATGGGTCTAGGACTTATGGTTGCTGAGATCTAGGGCGCTCCATTGTTAATATAACTTATATAGTAAAAACGGTACTTTATAAGCCCCCTTTTACGGCCCTCAGAGGTCAGATCGCGAAATGAACTTTTGCTGCACACATGGCAGGCCAAGACCTACAAAATCATAAATACATCATGGGTCTAGGACTTATGGTTGTTGAGATCTAGGGTGATGACGGACAGACAGACAGACAGACAGACAAAACGGGGACAATAGAGCATTTTTTTTTTCGAAAATGCTCTTAAAATATATATACAACGTTTACATTAGAGAAAATACGAAACCATCCTTTACTGCGAGCCTACTATATTCCGATACATCATTTCTCGATGTTACGATCTGTCATTTTCTCGGGGATTCATGTATTGGCGGATGAGAGAAGCGGCGAGTTACTTCCCTTTGATTCTTCCCCCCCCTCCTCTTTCACACACAGTGTTCCATTTATCATATATAAAAAAAATTACCATTCTCCAACCATGAATGTATTTGTGTGTGCGTGTTAAACTGTGAGTGTGCTATTTACATCTGAATTTTTGGTGAGTAAATGGGTCTCTTCTATCTGTTCAAGTCTCTAGGGTCTTGCTAGTATTTCACGCTGAGTACTGAAGAAGTCATCGGCCTCAGTGCTTAATGACAAATTTCATCTCTTTGCTTTCATCTCTTGTACACACGTTTGTTTTGATTCCAGCCCACCCTCTCTCTCTCCAAGTTTTATTTCTTGTCTCTCCCCCCCCCCCCACCCCAATGCTGTGATTATTTTCCAGAGTAAAACAAGACGCAATATATTGATGAAACTCCAACGAACTGAACTGTAGAATAGGATGCCCTGCTAAGTAGTACTGGTTGGATACAGACATACAGACCCCCCCCCCACACACACACAGACAGAGAGAGAGAAACTATATAACTATATACCATATCAAGAGATTCACATCCTAACAGATGGTGACTGCAGTTTGAGCAGTATATCTGGAGTGCTATCATTCTGCGTGTTAACACTTTAAGTCACTCCTTTATTTCATGACACAGTGGTTCCTCAAGCTAAGCACTTGAGTCCTTCCATAACAAGGTTTGTAACACATACGTTCGTAAACCGAAACATTGAAATCTATGAAATAGAGAGAATCCGTCTCAATATGAAATAATCGTTATTTTTAAAAATTAAGATTCGGTCTTTTGCTTGAAAAAAAAAACGAACGAAAAATAATACGTATACTTCACGTATTAAAAAAATAGAAAAAAAAAAACAACCAAAATCAGTTAATGCAAAATTAAATAAAAAAAGATTTAGTCTCCATTTCTTTACCTCGAAAACCATAATGTGGAGCTTCCTTTGCTATTCATAGTCATTAGTTTCAGGACTTTCATGTCGCTGCTTCTCGGCAGACGACTGGGAATCTTTCTGCACCAAAAAAAAAATATCAAAAGAAATTCGTTGCTTTATTGGTGCTCACCTCTTTAATCCTGGGCAGTTTGAAATGGTCACTGATCCCTTATCTTTGTACGACTGGTCCACCATTAAAGTCTTGTTAATGTTTAAGCTGTTCATTGTGAAGAAGCACAAGTTCATCCGTAGGAAGCTCTCCACTTTGATCCTCAATGACATCACCCAAGACTCAAGACTAAGCCGTTGACTCCCAAGCTCATGTTTTTTTTTTAAATCATCGTTTGCGCTTTACGCCATTGTTTTATCTGCAACTATAAACCTTTGCTCTCTATCGTCTTTGTTTGTAACCCGAGACAAAAAAAAACGTTCGAAGATGTTTTTCGTATCCCGAACAATTTTTTTCAAATGGGGCGTTCTTAACCTGAGGGTACCTCTGTATTTGTTTTGAAAAAATCACTTTGATTTCGGTCAAAATTTCTCATTTCCCACACCTTGCTCTACACCAACGTTTCTTGAAATGACGTCATTCTTTCATTGACGTCACGAGTAATTGAAACATAATGATTCGCCGCCCTCCCCCCATCCCCCCCCCCCAGTCTTATTAATTTAGTTTCGCGTGTTTCAGGATTGGACTAGTCACTTTGGACTGCCATGTAATGACCGACTAGGAAAGAGACACAGGACTGCCATGTAATGACCGGCTGGGAAAGAGACACTGGGCTGCCATGTAATGACCGACTGGGAAAGAGACACTGGACTGCCATGTAATGACCGACTGGGAAAGAGACACAGGACTGCCATGTAATGACCGGCTGGGAAAGAGACACTGGGCTGCCATGTAATGACCGACTGGGAAAGAGACACTGGACTGCCATGTAATGACCGGACTGGGAAAGAGACACAGGACTGCCATATAATGACCGGCTGGGAAAGAGACACTGGGCTGCCATGTAATGACCCGGGACTGGGAAAGAGACACTGGACTGCCATGTAATGACCGACTGGGAAAGAGACACAGGACTGCCATGTAATGACCGGCTGGGAAAGAGACACTGGGCTGCCATGTAATGACCGACTGGGAAAGAGACACTGGGATGCCATGTAATGACCGACTGGGAAAGAGACACAGGACTGCCATGTAATGACCGGCTGGGAAAAGAGACACCAGGCTGCCATGTAATGACCGACTGGGAAAGAGACACTGGACTGCCATGTAATGACCGACTGGGAAAGAGACACAGGACTGCCATGTAATGACCGGCTGGGAAAGAGACACTGGGCTGCCATGTAATGACCGACTGGGAAAGAGACACTGGACTGCCATGTAATGACCGACTGGGAAAGAGACACAGGACTGCCATGTAATGACCGGCTTGGAAAGAGACACTGGGCTGCCATGTAATGACCGACTGGGAAAGAGACACTGGACTGCCATGTAATGACCGACTGGGAAAGAGACACAGGACTGCCATGTAATGACCGGCTGGGAAAGAGACACTGGGCTGCCATGTAATGATCGACTGGGAAAGAGACACTAGTGGGCAGTATGCACTTTTTTAAATTTCTCTTTTTTGGTTCGACGAGACTGCCTCGGACCTGTAATTCATTTAATCAATGACTGAACCAACTGTACACTGGGGGAGGGGGGAGATGGGGGACCCCGGGGGGGAGGGGTATTGAACGTCTGCTGAAGGCAATTGCCCCTCCCCCACATTCCGTGTTGCCCTGACCACGTTTT
Source organism: Bulinus truncatus (assembly GCA_021962125.1). Classification (NCBI taxonomy): domain Eukaryota; kingdom Metazoa; phylum Mollusca; class Gastropoda; family Planorbidae; genus Bulinus; species Bulinus truncatus. The sequence goes on along the minus strand of JAGDYQ010000049.1, from coordinate 396,215 downwards.
TTTTTTCAAAATAGGAAACAAACCCATGCCTGTTTCATTCAGTCACTTCTCTGACGCTTTCTCACACACTGACTTACTTTCTAACTCACATACACAGTGTGTATATCACACACCCAGTCACATACACAGTGTGTATATCACACACCCAGTCACATACACAGTGTGTATATCACACACCCAGTCACATACACAGTGTGTATATCACACACCCAGTCACATACACAGTGTGTATATCACACACCCAGTCACATACACAGTGTGTATATCACACACCCAGTCACATACACAGTGTGTATATCACACACCCAGTCACATACACAGTGTGTATATCACACACCCAGTCACATAGATTTTTTGTTGTCACTCACACCTAGACACAGAAACACACTTTTATCGAAAGGAACACTCTGGTCTTTGACTTCTAATTTGACACTGCCACAATGAACATTCCCTGTATATTCGTTTTGACTACTTCCAGCAACACCCCCCCCCGTATCCCCCCACACCTCTCCCTCCCCGTATCCCCCTCCCCCCCACGTTTCTGTCATTGCTGCCAAGTGCAATCCTTTCATTAATCCTCACACTGCAGAGAGTCTGAACTTTCTCAAATATCTCTTACATCAGTGGTTTTTAACCTTTAAACTCTTAATCTTTGACATTTTGCTGCCCTCATTGGCACACGTACAATACAGCAACGAATTTTTTTTAAAAATTAAGCGCGCAGTAAAAAACAAGCAATTAAGCCTGTTCCATTCTGGACACAGGACGTGTTAGCGCATTTTCATGTTATGTATCAGTAGGTTTGTTAGCTTTCAGTAAATATTTGTAAATTTTGGAAATGTTTATAAATTCAATTTTGTAATGCATATATCTGTAAAAAAATATTATAAAGACGTTTCTTCATATTTGAGAAAAAAAAATTATTTTCTCTTAAATCTAACTATAAGTGGTTTGTGGTTACTGAAATAGGACTCATAATTGAAAACATTCGAAATTGTAGCATTTAATCGTCCGAAAACTACGTCAATTGTTGCATAGCTCTGATACTTTCAATTACAAAATGATATATACATCATAGGTCTAGGACTTATAGTTGTTGAGATCTAGGGTGATGACGGACTGACAGACAGACAGACAAAACGGAGACGGCCAATAGAGCATTTTTTTCGAAAAATGCTCT
>JAGDYQ010000049.1:378302-394535 GCA_021962125.1 Bulinus truncatus | reverse complement strand
TAAAAATTAAAGCATAACCCAGCAGAAGGCGCGAACCTATCACCACTTATTACACAAACACATACACACACAAACACACACACACAAACACTAAAAATCAGACTGATATTATTTATTATTTTGCATACCCAGCTCTGTTATAAGTATTTTATTTGTCCATCACATCACTAAGTTGAAATGTACATGTATGTATACTATGTGCATTCTCATATTTAATTCTTATTTCGCGCAACTTTTAAAATAATTCAATTTTAACAAAATTAACAATGTGATAAATTACGGTGCGTACCGGCACAAAAAAAAAGCACTGTATATATATATATATATATATATATATATATATATATATATATATATATATATGTATATATATACTAGGTTGCAAGTACCCGGCTTTGCCCGGGTTTAAAATAAGGTTTTCTGTTTACCTTCTGTTTTCTCCCTACCCCCTCTCTCCTTCCTCTCTCTCCCTCCCTCCCTCCCTCCCCCTCTCTCCCTTTCCCTCCCTCCCTCCCCTCAAATCTCTCTCCGTCCCTCTCCCATCTCCCTCTCTCCCCCTCCTTCTCTCCCCCGTCCATCCTCCCTCCCTCCTCCTTCCCCTCTCTCCCTCTCCCTGCCCCCTCTCTCTTCTCTTTGGGCCCTTCCTCCCATTTCTCCCATCCTCTCCCTCTCTCCTTCCCCCTCCCCTCTCTCCCTCCCCTAACCCCTCTCTCCCCTCCCTCTTTTCTCCCTCCTCCCTCCTTTTTCCACCTCTCTCTCTCCCTCCCCCTCTCTCTCCCTCCCCCTCCCCTCTCTCTCCCTCCCTACCCCCCCTCTCTCCCTCCCTTCCTTTCTCTCCCTGCTCCCTCTCCCATCTCCCTCTCCCCCTCCTTCTCCCCCCCCTGTCCACCCCCTCCCTCCTCTCTCCCCCTCCCCCGCCCTACCTCCTACCCTCCTTTTCCTCTCTCTCCCCCTGCCCCCTCTCTCTCTTTATCTCTCCCTCCCCCCTCTCTCTCTCTCTCTCTATATATATATATACTTATTATTATGGCTTCACTGACTTCTTATAAAATCCTTCTTCATTCCTTTACCTTCCTCAAACTGTAAAAATCAGAGAGCATGAAAAAACATCAACAATTCTTTGCATCACAAAGGCACAATACAGCACCAGCGCGCAAGTTCTATTCGAACATCGGGAAATGACGTCACAGAGGAATTTTATTTATGGCGCCGTCGAGAATACTTTAATATAGTAAAATACTAAAATAAAAAAAAAATTAATTACAATTAAACTACCCATCGATATGAAATGAAACCTGTCCTATAACCTTCCCCATGTAATTATGTGTATGTGTAACAAATTTCACGTTTTTTGTTGGTCTGGATCTTGAGTTATAAGGGAACAGACAGACAGACAGACAGACAGACAGACAACGAATGCGTCTTATAAGTATATATATATATATATATATATATATATATATATATATATATATATATATACTATATATGTAACTGTTTTGAAGCAGTACTTCTTTATTATAATGTGTCTAACATTTTGTGTACATGTTCAGCACACCTGATATCGTCTTTCTCTTTATACCAACTAGTTTACCTTCCTATCTCCGGCGATCCTGTCTGTTGCACAACTACACAACAGCTACACACCCCCCCTCTACTCCCCCCACCCCAATCTCCCACAAATACACAATCAACGTTTCATAACGCAATGCTACCCTCCCCACCCCATCCCCCTAACCGGCTAGAAGATACACAGGTAGCTTACATTGCCAGCCTCTGGAATAAAAAAGCAATGTGGGAGGAGGAGGGGGGGGGGGAAGGGGAGTGAATCTGAGGCCGAAGTATTCTACAGAGTCATGACATTCTCTCCCCTAAAAAAACAAAACAAAATAAAAAAAAAAATCCTCGAGTTGCTCACACAGCAGTAAGCAATGCCGAGGTTAACAGGTCTGTGGTTGTGTGCGTGTGTGTGTTCTATTAATAGAACATGTTAGGGAGAAATGAGCACGTGTAGTTGAGTGATCTAACGAAGGTGTTACCGACTAGCAAATGATCACATTTCAATTTGTCAAGATCTATTTTGATCTTCTTCCATTCTGTCTAATGCATGTTAAACATTCAAACATACATCTTTATTGTTTTTTTATCTGCTTCTATCTAATACATGTTGTGTTAAACATTCATCTTTATTTATGATCTACTTCAGTCTAATACGTGTTAAACATACATCTTTTTTTGTCTATTTCTATGTAATACATGTGAAACATACATTTTTTTATACTTGTTCTACTCCTGTCTAATATATGTTAAATATACATATTTTTAGAGTCGTTTAGAAATATAATAATTATTAATAAATATTATGCCGAATATTCAATAAATATAAGCGAATATTTATGTCAAGTGAAAAATAAGATATGTGAGATAGATTAAAAGTAACAAACGGACTTCACGATTAAGTAACATGAAAGTTTTACTGAACACATGTGAGAAGCGTTAAGGCTTAGTCACAAAGTGAAATAAATCGAGTTACTTCCTTCATGCCTTGACTGGAACCCAGTTCTAGCTTTCTACATAATAGAACTGGAATGAACTGTAACTAGAACAAACAAGGGAGAATTGGAATGAAGTGTAAACAGAACAAACAAGAGAATTACAAAAAAAAAAAAACTAAACCAAATGGAAACAAGCAATTAAGCCTGTTCCATTCTGGACACAGGACGTGTTAGCGCATTTTCATGTTATGTATCAGTACGTTTGTTAGCTTTCAGTAAATATTTGTAAATTTTGGAAATGTTTATAAATTCAATTGTGTAATGCATATATCTGTAAAAAAATATAAAGACGTTTCTTTATATTTGAAAAAAAAAATTATTTTCTCTTAAATCTAACTACAAGTGGTTTGTGGTTACTGAAATAGGACTCATAATTGAAAACATTCGAAATTGTAGTCATTTAATCGTCCCAAAACTCCGTCAATTGTTGCATAGCTCTGATACTTTCAATTAAACTCAGAACACAAGCTTACTATTTCATTTGATGAGTTTCTTAATAAATCTTGGTGAAACTACGTGCTGCAGTATTTTGCACCAAATGAATGGGTTATTGAACGTACAAGGTGTATATATAATATATAAGCCCCTTGGGAGCCCTGAAGCCCGGCCCTCAGAGGTCCTATCGCGAAATGAACTTTTGATGTACACATGGCAGGCCAAGACCTACAAAATGATATATACATCATGGGTCTAGGACTTATGGTTGCTGAGATATAGGGCGCTCCATTATTAATATAGCTTATATAGTAAAAAACGGTACTTTATAAGCCCCCTTTTACGGCCCTGAGAGGTCAGATCGCGAAATGGAAAAAAGTCATTTCTTGGCAGGCCAAGACCTACAAAATAATATATACATCATGGATCTAGGACTTATGGTTGTTGAGATCTAGGGTGATGACAGACAGACAGACAGACAGACAAAACGGGGACAATAGAGCATTTTTTTTTTCGAAAATGCTCTAAAAAGCGAAATGTTAAAAAAATATTTTTCTCCATTTTGAGACTAAAAGCCTGTTCTGAGAACTGCTAATTTATCTTTCATTAAGTAAACCTCGTTCAATGTTCATGTCTCTGTGACGTGAGGTGTCAAATGGACTATTGAAACATTAAACTGTCCACTGGGATGGGGGGGGGGAGAGTAAGAGGCTATTAATTATTTCAACAGTGAAGGAAATTAAAGGAAGCAAGTATTTCTCAAAGGCCGATTTTTCGGTCTCTGTTGTAAAATTAAATTATAACCTGGCACCTATAAATATATTAAACTACCTCGTGGCTCATGGGGACGGGTACCTAACTTTAAGTTGGGGAAGTAAAGGCGGCTGGGCGTTGTGCTAACCACACAACCACTTCATATGCCGAGGTTATAAAAACAGATGAATTATACACTTCATCTGCCCTGATGGCCCGTTAGGGCTAAGGAAACTTTACTTTTTAGAGCATTTTCGAAAAAAAATGCTCTATTGTCCCCGTTTTGTCTGTCTGTCTGTCATCACCCTAGATCTCAACAACTATAAGTCCTAGACCCATGATGTATATATCATTTTGTAGGTCTTGGCCTGCCAAGAAATGACTTTTTCCATTTCGCGATCTGACCTCTGAGGGCCGTAAAAGGGGGCTTATAAAGTACCGTTTTTTACTATATAAGCTATAATAATAATGGACCGCCCTATATCTCAGCAACCATAAGTCCTAGACCCATGATGTATATATCATTGTGTAGGTCTTGGCCTGCCAAGTGTACATCAAAAGTCCATTTTGCGATTTGACTTCTCAGGGCCAAAATATAAGAGTTTTTTTATGTACCGTTTTGCTTATATTTTAAATATAAATAATAAAAGCTAATCAAAGGGGCGTAATCATTATTTATTTTAGTAACAGTTATTCAACATGACTTACTTCCCGTACTTCAACATTGAACTACTTTCACCAAGATTGGCAACAACAATTTATCAAACAACAATTGACGGAGTTTTCGGACGATTAAATGACTACAATTTAGAATGTTTCAATTATGAGTCCTATTTCAGTGACCACAGACCACTTGTAGTTACATAATACGAAAATGCGCTAACACGTCCTGTGTCCAGAATGGAACAGGCTTAATTGCTTGTTTTTTTTACCTCTGGCTCAATGCTAATTTTTTTTTAATCTCTGTAAAGATATTATTATAATTACTAGCTGTACCCTGCAAAATATTTGCATATAGTTATATCCCCATAGGCTTGATCGGCAGGCCGGCTAGGTTATTTTTGGTTTCGGGCAGATCCGATTTTTTTTTCATGATTGTATTTTAAACTGGAGTACTGTTGTATTAATTCATTAGTTTTGATTTAACGCAGCGCCCAAATCGCTATTATTATATTATATTATTAAAATCCCTTTAAAGATATTTATCTATTGACACTCTAATCCACTGATGAAATGGTTTATGTAGGGCCATTTATTCAACAAATGAAAAACTCTAAATATACACGTTCATTGACCTGGCTGTCCAGCTAAAAATATTTTTTTTTTTACAGATCGACTTATCTAAGTAGCAGCGTTTATAAAATATATAAACAAACGGGCGCATAACCCATACAATTTTTTACAATGCATATTTAGAAATAAAGTGGTTACCTCCCCGCCCTTATCATCAACTATCGTTGACTATCCTTCAAGGGAGGTGCGTATAATAATAGATTCTTCATCAGAATTTAAAGGAAACGAGTATTTTTTTTTTTTGTTTTGTTATGGCTAGATAAAAAAACTGATAGAAATAAGTTAAAAAAAAAACAACGAATAAAAAATAAACCCATTAAATTAGTTTTATTTGCAGGCTATCTATAAAAAAAAGCTACTAAACGCTAATGACAATACAACTTGAAAAATGAAAAGATAAAAGAAAACAATTCGTTTCCTCTTAATAAGAACCATCAAATCTATGATTCAACATTGTTTATTGTTGTTTTTTTCAAATCTGCAGAAATAAAAAAACAAAACATTTTGCGAAATAAACTAATATTTGTCTTACGATGTAAGACCTTTTTGGTTGGGGGAGGGGGTTTCTGCTATAACTTAAGAAATATTCAATGTATGCATACAATAATATGTCGAATCACAGACAACAGGTCAAAGAGAATGTATAGAAAGGTTGGCAAGATTTCTCTATACCATTATTTTTTTCAAAAAGTTTTGTTGTTCTCGCAAAAAGTTAATTCTTAGAAAATAAATGAAAAAAAAAATGAAATCCATTTTTTTTGTAAAGAGATGTTACAATAATTCTTTCAGTCTAATTATTCTTATATATAAATCTATTAGATTGTTGTGCAGCTAAAATCAGTTGCAAGAAAAAAAAAAGGTTTAAGAGGGGAAAAAAACACAGAAAAACACAGAAAAAGGTTGTTATATACCGATACCTTTCTGTGTAACTTTTCAATCGCGAACCAAACTAGCGCCATGAATGATACCATTCTTTTTTTGTGATTTTACCAGAAGACCATCTTTCTGTTAAATCTAGTACAAACATTCTTTAGACTGGGGTCCTTTGTTCACTGACATTTAAAAGAAAGAAAGAAAGAGAGAGGGAGGGAGAGAGAGAGAGAGAGAGAGAGAGAGAGAGAGAGAGAGAGAGAGAGAGAGAGAGAGAGAGAGAGAGAGAGAGAAAGGAAATGCGCAGTTTGGCAGCACTGAAATGTCTTTTTAAAATCTTTACCCAATCTTCTCGTTATCCATTCGTTCACTAGCTTCTGAGTACCAGCTGTCTGATTGTATCACCTACATCCCCCTTTACCTGTCAGACACTACAATTGGTCCTCTGTTAAAACAGACAGTACAATCAGAGCCCAAAGCACAGAATAGGCCTATAAATTATGGTCCAATTTTGTTATAATGAAGTCAAATACGGCACACTTTTGTCTAGTTAAGACAATCAGAGAGCAATCATACCAGAGCCATAAGCAATTGTTAACATAGTTGACGAATTGGTATAGACATAAAAAGAAAGCTTTTATCTGTTAAAAATACATGCTTAGAAAAACAAATATCCTTTTTTTTTTGTTTTGGCTACGATTAACATTGCTTTTTCCTGTGCTCAACCTGGCAATTTATTGTTCATCGTATTGGTGTATGTGTGCGTGCGTATGTCTGAGTAAAATATGTATGACTAGCTTCACAAAAATGTGATATATTTTAACGATTTTCTGGAATAATACAGTCAAATTTAAGAATAAAGATAAAAAAAAAGTCATCTCCCCATATATTTTAGTTCTATAGACTAGTTCAAGGCTTGTATTAATAAACAATCTTGCCAACCAAATCACTACTTATAATAAACAATCTTGCCAATAAAATCACTACAAATAATAAACAATCTTGCCAATCAAATCACAACATATAATAAACCATCTTGCCAATCAAATCACTACATATAATAAACAACCTTGCCAATCAAATCACTACAAAATTGATAAGGGTTGAAGGTTCTACTGCGGTGCTGATATTTGTAATATTATGCTCAATGTATGTAATTTCATATAATTTTACGACTGTGAACTTAAAAGAAATAAAGCGGGACAAATTCTCCAAATATTTGTTTCTGCTGATTCAGCTGATCTGATTCAATTAACACACCAGACTCAACTCAGAGGTTGAATGCTGAGACAAGGGGAAGTAAAAAAAAAGTTGTGCATACAACTCTTCAACCATAGATCTATGCACACGTCCTAGCTTATATATTTTAAGTTTACATCTACATGTATTTTTACATTTATTTATTTATTTTTACTAACTAGCTATCAGAGAATTAGTTTCACTGTGTTGTGTTTTGATGATGATGGTAACTGTTAGCAACTGTGTTGTTAGCATGTTTTGTTTTTTACGAAACATTCATAAGTGCTGACTCTGACTTAAAAAAAAACACAACTACAGCTGGCATTCCGGCACCTCAACTTTGCTGGCTCACATCTTTACCTGTTACCTGCAGTAAGACCGGGGGGGGGGGGGCGGAGCACGCGAGTCAGAATAAGAAAAAAAAACAACTAGCGAGGTTAAAGTAAAATTACATTTTGTCAGAAAATATGTGACGTCATAGGCCAACCACGCTATATATATATATTTTTTAATCTTACTGTTGTTTGTTTACATTTCAACCAATTTTTTAAAATTTTTATTTGATAAAAATCTTATATTTTAAAGTATTTATGTTTTATTTTAGATTTCACGGGCCTGGTTTAATTTAATTTTGTTAACTTTAAGGCCAAATGTCTGCGTGGTATATTTAGTAAACGTTGAACAAATCATGCACGGTAAAGACTAGATGAATTAAAGAGCCAAAATGTGTGCTCAGAAGTTTTTTTTAATAACCTTATCGCTTGGGTTTTGGCAGCAAGCGAAGAAAAATGGGTTGTTTGGGGAAGGTGGGGGGTGGGGGGGGGCACATTGCAATAGTTATAGATGACAAGTAGTATATACACTATATCAGTGTAAACAGTGGCGCCGAGAGCCAACACGGGCCCCAGCGCAGGACATCATTGCGGGCCCCTTAATAAACAATAAGTCGTGACAAAATTGACATGATCCGAGCGGCCGGGCCCCCTTACAGATGCCGGCCCCCTGGCAATGACCCCCCCTGCCCCCCCTCTCTCGGCGTGCCTGAGTGTAAATCTATTTAAGGACCGTATCTATATCTAAACTGGGTCGATGGCGCCCCGCAATATGCACACCGGGTAAATTTGAATCCAGTCAAGTTGGTTAAAGAAAATATTCATGTCTCTCTATACAGTATAACAACAACAGCAGCAACACTGTATTAAACAGACAAATAAATAAAAACAATTGCCTGGAGTCTTTCGCTGGAGGATATTCAGACTTCATTGAGACTTTGCCCTCTATTGGGGCTAAAGAATAACAACTAACTGTAAATATCCAGTGCTTTTTTTTTGTGCCGGTACGCACCGGTACGGCGTACCGGCATCTTTGTCAATGTGGGGAAAAAAATTATTACCTTTCTTGTATTTTAACGTTTATCATTCATTTATTTTATTATTAATTTGTTAACATTGAATTATTTTAAAATTGCGAGCAATAAGTATTAAAATAGGTGCGAACTGGTAGTTAAAAGTTAGGCAATCCATCACTGAGTACCGGCACCTATTTTTTTTTTTTTACAAAAAAAGCACTGTAAATATGTAGCCTAACCCTGTATTAGAGTTAAAAGATTAATGGAGTCAACTAAATGTAAATATGTAGCCCTATATTAGAGTTAAAAGATTAATGGAGTCAACTAAATGTAAATATGTGTAACCCTATATTAGTTAAAAGACTTTTCAACAAATGTGCAAATCCAGACTATAATAAAAAAAAAAAAACATTTCTAGAAAAACAGAACAAGCCGACCTTTTTCCCCCTCATGTTTTAACTATATTTAATGGTGTGTGTGTGAAGTCCCAGTAAGGATGAGATGAAATCTCTTAGAACCACTAATTCGACGGTTTTTATGGTGCCCTTCTTTCATCCCCACCATAGCCGATAGTGCAATGGCCATGGAGGCACCATGGGAGATATGTCGGGAACTTGAGCCAAGACCTGAAAAATGTCCTTGGTCCTCACCGGAGATCAAACCAAGTACCTTCAGGTCGACAGTCGTGCGCTTTACCGCACCATCCGTCCCCGTATTTAATGGTCATTTTATCCTATCTGTGTGTGTGCCTATGTGTGTTTGTGTGTGTGTGTGTGTGTGTCTATGTCTTATTAGTTGAGGAAATTTCTTGACCGTGTGACATACTTGTCACTCAGTTATATAGTTAAAATATGCGATGATGTATAGTAGCATCATGCGGCCCTTATAGCAACATCTCAATTATTCCATAATAAAACAAATGGCGCGGCTCTTTGATGTAATACTATCACTCTAATAACCCCATGTGGCCGAATTCAAAGATAAATGTTATTATTGTTAATTAATTAAAGAACCGAATTCAATGATAAATGTAGCCCCGTAGCGTGAAAATTCTACAGCAGGGGCCAGGCAATAGCGGGGGGAGGGGGGGCAGGAACTACATTTTACTAAGTAGAGCAAATAAGCAGAGGGGGCCAGATACGGGCCTGGATAAATGTTATTATTGTTAATTAATTAAAGAACCGAGTTCAATGATAAATGTTATTATTGTTATTTAATTAAAGAACCGAATTCAATGATAAATGTTATTATTGTTAATTAATTAAAGAACCGAATTCAATGATAAATGTTATTATTGTTAATTAATCAAATAACTTACCCTAAGTCGCCAAATAATGGGCTCGTATAGATTACTCATAATATCAAAATTCCTTTTCAAAAATTCTTTTATATCGAAAAAATATTTTCCTACACTTACAACACCATACGAAATTAGAAGGAAAAAAAAATATCTAGTTCCTAATCCTAATTAGGCCCTTGTCTCCAGTGGACTCTATCTGGCTCGACTTCCTGTTTTAAAACAAACACCAACCCTGCTTGCCCCATCAACCAATCAGATGTAAGCAAACTTAATATCTCAGCTGCTGGAGAAGTAAATATGAGAAGATAATTTGATTGGTAAAAATAGTTTTCTCCCGTTTCTCTTGTCTCAAAAGACTTGGTTTTCTTTTTTCTGGTAGATAACTTTACCAGACGGTGGTTGACGTCTGGGGTCATACCGTTATCAAGTCAGGGCTTGTTTGTTAGGTGTGAGCAAGACTGTCTTAACGAGAAAATGCGAGAGCAAGAAAATCATATCATTCTTTTAGAACGCTAAATTCTAAACAGTAAAAGGAGATGGGAGGGTGAGCTTCGTAAATGATGTAAGTGTTTAGATAGAAAATGAAATGGAAGAATGTTGGATAAACTAACTAATTCTAATTATAAATTTTTTAATCAAAGTGCAGACATAAACATGGAACACATATGGTGGAAGATTTACTCAGGGAAGGGAAAAAAACAATATAAAAAAAAAACTTTATGTAGGCCTATATATCTATAATAGCGGTGTGGGTTATGTGTTAAATCGAAAGTAAAGAATTAATACAACAGTATTCCAGTTTAAAATCGTCAAACGTAAACAATAGTAATAAAAAATAATGAAAAAAATCGGATCTGTCCGAAACCAAAATAACCTAGCCTACTCTATGCAACTCTATGCAAAGGTTTTGCATGGTACAGCTAGTATATATATATATATATATATATATATATATATATATATATATATATATATATATATTAGCAGTTATTATTATCCTCATCCCTTCAAAAAGTGTGTAAGTTTGTAATCCAGTGAGTGAGCAACGAGGCGGTAATAAGCATATGAAAGAACGTGTGGGTGCGTAGAGTGAAGCATGCGAATATGTGGGCAGGAGGTGTGTGTAATTAGGTAGGCTTATGCACGTGAGTAGGTATAATGATTTGTGAGTGACTAGAAAAATTGGCGTGATGTATGTTAATATAGAATTCGAAGTATTGGGCTATGAAAATAGATTCATGTGGATATGTAAGTAGTGGCATGGGATTGACGAAGCTAATTTATCTGACGATGTAAGCAGGTTTATCTAAGTAAAACTGGTGTGAAATGAGAAGGTGAGGTGATGTACAAAACACGACTAGGTAAAAACAGATATAAAAAATGGCTACGTGAGCTGCTGAATGCGAAAATATAAGCAGGTATGATATAATATAGGTAGATGTAAGAAGGTAAAAATGTACAATGATGTAATGGTAGAATCTGCTTGCCGAATAGTGAGATTCATTAGCTCTCAGTAAAATCCAGAGTCATGACTAGAGAGATGCTACGTTAAAGAACTGCATGGCAGTACACCGCCAGTCAGTTGTTGAAGCGATTAAAGTCAACCTTGACCACAGGTCGAATAATGATTGGTCCATACATTGCCCTGTAATGGGCTGTAAAATATAGGCGCTTTCAACCAATACCTAAAACGCTTTATTTCTTAAAAACAATCATGTGTTTGTTGGCTATTGTAACAGACAATTTGTGTTTCCTTAGTTCTATAATGTAATATAAAGAGACAATAAAATGTGTTTATATGTATAAATAACGTTTAAAAGATACTCCCAGCAACAATAGATTTGGGGAGACGAGGGAAAGGGGGGGGGGTACAATTTTTACTATATTTATTCTGCTCCACCCCCCCCTCCCCCTTTCCTCTACATCCTTTCCCCCAATGTGTGCTTCCCGTTATGTCAGAGAATGCACTAACAACTTAACACAAGTGTTTATCTGATATTAGCGGTCCTTATGTCTTACATGTGTTGACCTCTCCCAGGTTAAGTGACCTACATTATCCTCGCCATAGGTCTCGCCAGTTGGATCATCTCCTTCTGTACGTTTGACAAACTGCCAGATAGGGCGCTGATTCCGGAATCGTGGCGCTCGCTCCAGGCGATCGCACACGTCAAGGAAATGTTGCGTGATATTTGAGATGTACTGCTGACCTAATCCGGTGCTTAGACAAATTTCTGGATTGGTGGTGGTGGCTGGGCGGGGGGGGGGGGGGAGATACAAGAACCTGATGTTGGATTACATAAACAAACTGACTTTGCTGTCTGGAAATCATATTCTGGCAGACACCCACAAAAACAACGGACGAGTGTTTCCTATCATTCATGCTGTCGGTAAAACACTGTAACATATTCTTTTTTTTTTCAACTATAAAATGATTAACTGTTAATGCCAAAGTAAATTAAAATAAAGGAAACCAACATACATGTATTACTTGTATTCGTAATTTGGGTTTATTCAAAGGCTTAGTGAGCTTATGTTTTAATCATTTGCCGAACTGCAAATTGGTCATACAATGCCCTTTCTACATTCCCAGGACAAGTCCAGTACTAATGGATAGGCAAACTAGGCAACCGACAAGGGCTCCATGGCCGAAAAGGGCCTTCTTCCAGTATGAATCTCTATAATATCTCATCTTTAGAGGGCCCATAAAGTACGTTTTACAGAAATATCCCTAGAAATCTTTACTTAGGGCCATGAAAGACCTTGAAACGGCCCTGCCTGTGATAGCACACGCTGGAGGAGGGCGGCATAGTTGCGCACTAAACAAAGGATGCAGAGAAAACTTGCTTCGCTTGGCTTAGAACCCTCAAACTTCACCGACCTTTTCGGGCAAACATCTACAGCTCCGCCAAGTCAACCATTCCACCAATAAAGTAGAGAGATAAGGCTATTGAAAAACACTGCAGTTATCATCATCACAGATGTTGCTTGTGTCATTGATAAGCAAAAAAATAAAAGTAGCCCATGCAAACATCTTCATCACTTCTCTGACAAACATTTTTTATTTAAACTACGTCTGTTTTGAGTTTCTATTTCGGTAACATGATTAAACTAACATCGTTTTTTTTTTCTTCAATGCTTTAATATGACCAAAGTAACAAAGAAGAAAATCATATATGACTTAGTTCCAGTAAAGGCCTTTGTGGTTGGTGACTAGGTCGATTAATAAGATTCTTTACCAAATCAAGGAATAGACAAAACATTATAGTCACAGACGTTCTTATGGCTGGGTAAAATAGGCAGCTGACTACGTCTCTCGCACCTTTAGGGAATTTACTTCACCTGACACAACGTATGTACATATGAGTGATTGTTAGGTGACACGCGTTTAAATAATTTTACAATTGGGGTTGTCATAGGGGCCCCATTTTTCAAAGGTTGTCTGGGGTCCCGATATTGGAAGCATTTTGCCTTAAGCCCCCAAACTACCTTTGCCTTGGTCCTCCAAATGTAATTTTTTCTAGGTTCTCCAAATGTACCTTTATAAGAGCCCTAAATGTACCTTTGTAAGAGCCCTAAATGTATCTTTGTAAGAGCCCTAAATGTATCTTTGTAAGAGCCCTAAATGTATATTTGTAAGAGCCCTAAATGTACCTTTGTAAGAGCCCTAAATGTATCTTTATAAGATCCCTAAATGTACCTTTGTAAAAGCCCTAAATGTACCTTTGTAAGAGCCCTAAATGTACCTTTGTAAAGCCCTAAATGTACCTTTGTAAAGGTCCAAAATGTACCTTTGTAAGAGCCCTAAATGTACCTTTTCCTAGGGCCCCAAGTGTAAATGCCCCTAAAACGTATGAACGGCTCTGCATATAATCTCATATTACATTTATTTCATAATGTTAATTTGGAAAAACATGTAAACAAAATGTAATCAGAATAGGCTATTCTGCTCAACTTAATTTTCATTGCTGAAAGTAAAACGATTAGGCTACATATATTGATTATTACTCTGTTATACGCTTATATGAATCTGAGATATCTTCAATTTAGATTATTCAAGTCAGTTCTTTTTATTAGCATATAGATCAGTGACCTCAAAACGAATATCAGTCCTGAAGGAGTTGTCCAATGAAATGAATACCTCATTATGGGGAGTGTGTATTTTATACTAATAATTGGGAGTAATAAAAAAAAAAACTAACAGCAAAGAACAGTGTGCACAGCTATTAATGACATGTATACGACTGTTCTAGAACTGCACATACATGTATAGAAACATGCTACCATTTACATTCAATACATTCAGGGCTAACATATCACCTGGGTGCCCACACTCAGAATCAATTTTCTGGGGGCCCCGTCAATTTTTTAAATTTTTGTTTTATTTTTTTTTATTTTTATTTTTTGAAAATCAGTGTATGCATTTTAATAGATTATGTGGGGCTCTATCAAAGTATGGGACTGAGGGCCATGTACTTTGCGTGCTCCGCACCTTCCCCCCCCCCACACACCCTAATCACGCCAACCCTCAATACGATCCTAGTATTGTGATTGTTTGGCATAAAATAAAAAAACAATAAAATACCAAGAATCATTTGATTCACACACATGAATTTATTATAATTTATATTCATGGGAGAAATAGTTTTAGCTTGATTATGTGTAAAAACAACTTTTGTTAAGATATCAACTTTTGGGCCGTCCAGCCACATGGGGTCCATATTGCTATTAATAGTATATGGTCAGCATCAAAGTACCCAATTCTAGATCCATATTTTTAATTTACCACTAATCTTTCGATCGATGTAGGTCATATAAAGTGAGTTTGTTTTACTCATTGCTGAGATTATTCACCTACTTGAATACAATCAAATTTAGGCTACTGCATATGTGGGTCCAAGTTGAATTTGATTTATTTAGGTTGAATTATTGCTTTCCAAGTCATCTTACATCTGTGTCTGTTTCATATTTTTAGGGAAATTTTTTTTTACAAGTCCAGAGTACAGTTAGGGACAATTTACTTGTTTAGTGTGCCAAGTCCCTGCAAGGATGAGATGAAATCTCTTAGATTCTATAAACCACTATATGGGGTGGTATTTTTTATGGTGCCCTTCTTTCATCCCCACCAAAGCCGATAATGTGATGTCCATGGAGGCACCACGGGAAATATAGCGGGGACTTTTAACCTTGACCTGAAATATCCATTGGTGCTCACTGGAGATCGAAGCAGGGACCCTCAGGTAGACTGTCGAGCGCTTTACTGCTAGACCATCTGCTGTTTATCTTGATTTACCACCCCCCTCCCCCACCACGAGTCCGAGTAACGATTTTTTTTTACCATTCCTTAACGCTGTGTGTCACACTTCGGCACCCTTAGTTGCTGTTGGCATTTATTAACGCTGTGTGTCACACTTCGGCACACTTAGGAGCTGTTGGCATTTATTTCCATTGACTCTACTCATTTATACCAGTAATAAAACAAAGTGCGAAAATATGAATATGTATTTCACTAGTTAAGCTTTCATTATCGAAATGGTGACACCAAAGTTGGGATAGTTCTCTTTGTATGATTACCTTAGCACACATCTGCCTTACATCTAGACATTTAATTGTCTTATGGACGGACTCCCTTAGGGAGTGTGGAGGCATTGCCTATGTTCCCTACGAATTAGGTGCATGCAGAACAGTAACCAGTTTCGAATAAGTGGCAGCTACATGAAACCACCGTAAAGAATGCAAGAGATTAGATAAACGCATTTATCAAAACTAACTTAGACTTTGCGCTATCCAGTATTCCACCGTCAAATTGCCGCTAGAGGTTGGAGGTGTAGGAAATATTGTATTAATGATAATGTAGTTTTGTTATTCTTTTCATCATAAACAGAAATACCTTTATGGTGATACGTAAAAGTGAGTCGGTAGCTACCACATAGTTAAGAAAGATACTAACAAAACTGTTCCGATTGTTGGTTATAGTATTTACGAGATCAACATCTAATCCTCTCAGGGAGGTAACCAAAAACAAATGTTTAGTCAAGAATTTCAAAGCACTAGAATCTACTGTACTACACATATTGTGCCTTGTATCATATATCATGTGGCACTATGTATAATTCGATTCAAACTTCTGCAGTTTTTCATCGAGACCTCATGTACGTTGAAGCATAACACTATGCTCGTGCTGTGATTACATCAAACAACATGATCAGTTTCTCTCATTTGTTACGCCCAATCCAAAAATAGATCTCAGAAGGGAGCAGTCAACAGGTAAATGAAATCAAAAACAAGGTTTTCAGTTTCAAAATAACAAAAGATGATAAGCTTTGATGGGTGTGGGAGAGAAGGTCTATGGGAAAACAAAATAAAATGCTATTTTCCTTTTTGCTTCTAGTCCTTTGAATCTCGATAAAAATAACTTGATCCATTGTAAGGCACCTCCTCCA
>JAGDYQ010000049.1:249679-377802 GCA_021962125.1 Bulinus truncatus | reverse complement strand
ATAATCTTACTTTCTGTTTCATTGATACACTCAGTGTAAGGATATAACTACAGTATAATCTTACTTTCTGTTTCATTGATACACTCAGTGTAGTGAAGCCTAAAGCCATGGAGTGTTTGCAGAAAGAGGTCGCAACATGTAAGAATGCCCACAAATTAATGAACATTGCCAATGAAAGTGGAGGAGCGTGTGAAGGCAATAATCTAAACCCTTTCTTCAAACAACGTAAGTTGATATCTGTTGATTCATATGTATGTATTATTGATGTCAGTCAATTTATTACTGTATATTATTTGTTTTATTGATATTCAACTCACAGTTACTTATTGATATAGTACTGACAGCTGTTTTCATTATTTGCCCATTAACACTTGTAAAGGGGATGGTGTGGTCGAGACTCATGGTTACTGCAGTGGACAGTTATTCTAAGCAAATGTCATTGTTCGCCGGCCTCCAGAAGCTCGCCACGCTCTGACCTGTCCAATTGTTGCTTATCCTCTTCTTTCTAAGTCGGCCCTCTCCAAAGTGATCTGTTCAGAGCGCCCAGCATGTTAGTTTTATAAAGAGAATTATGGATGGATACATGACAGAACCATGTCAGCTTTCGCCTCTTCACAACGGCTAGGGTTCATTCCCCAGGGCCCAATCGGTCGCAAACCTTTTTCTTGACTAAGGTGTTGGTTTCCCTCTCCATGATGTAAAGATATTGCAGATTTTCTTGGGCGTGCTTTCAAACACATGGACCAAGCGAGTGAGACAGATATAGTCCATCTGAATGAAATTAAATTTACTGATATTTATAATTGATTTAATACAATTGAATGGTATTTTACGAGATATTATAAAGGTTTTTTTTTTTTTGTAAAAAAAATAGGTGCCGGTACTCAGTGATGAATTGACTAACTTTGAACTACCAGTTCGCACCTACATGTATTTTAATTCTTATTGCGCGCGATTTTAAAATAATTCAATTGTAACAAATTAATAATATAATACATTAATGATAAACGTTAAAATACAAGAAAAGTAACAATTTTTCCCCACATTGATTAAAGGTGCCGGTACGCCGTACCGGTGCGTATCGGCACAAAAAAAAAGCACTGGGTTTTAAAAAACAGTTCGATAGACATTTTTTAAAGGGTGAAGATATATCCGGTTCATATGACTTATTGTGTGTTTACTGCAGACGTCATCGATCACCTGGAAACAGTTAAAGGTGACTCCCCTTGTTTCACAATAGCAGACGACTCTTACAAATGCTACGAACAGGCTGGCGAGCAGATCATGAGGAGTGGAGTGGACACAGTGGACATAAGCAAATTTTATAAAGTAGCTGACAAGTAAAGAGATTTTAATTGTGTAACTTTTAATAATTTATTTTAATAAAGGAAGCATGAAAATGTTGATGTCAATGCAGAAACTTGAATTATACAAAAACAGAATGGTAACTATTTATGAAATACTATTGGGTTCAAAACTGAATAGCGAAAATGTACTTATGAATGCAGATTTAAATATTTATTTGAAGAAGGCAGAAATGTGTTTAACATCATATGCGTACATAGAAATAGCTACACACTTTGAGTGGGAGAATAAAAAAGAAAGCAGACGGACAGACAAAGAAGGAGGCGGAAAGATAGACAGACATACAGGTTTATAGACAGACAGACATACAGGTTTATAGACAGACAGACATACAGGTTTATAGACAGACCTACTTTCACATTCAATACACCGAACTAAATAGGTTTATAATTCCAGTGATTACATTAACTAAATAAGTTTACAGTTCCAATGACATCATTGAACTAAATAGGTTTTACAGTTCCAATGGCAGCATTGAACTAAATAGGTTTACAGTTCCAATGGCAGCATTGAACTAAATAGATTTACAAGCCCAGTGACAGCAGGGACATTAGAAAACTGTTAAACCAGATCGTTTGTTTCTTTCTCTGGTCAGATTTTTCGACATCATATGGGACTGTCTTATAAAAGTCTTCAAATCCAATTCAGAAACCTGCAAACAGTGGCAACTTCCAATGCTGCTGGCTCTACAGAAGACTGCCATGCCATCACTCTTCGGTATGCGGCTGAACAATTATCAGGTGGCTAAACTAGAGGTGAGCAGTCAGTGAGTGAGTTACACTGTAATGTCAGTAGTACTGCGTGTTTGTTATATGGTGCTTTAGATGAGAGCGGTCAGTCAGTGTGTTACACTGTATTGTCAGTAGCACTGCGTGTTTGTTATATGGTTCTTTAGATGATAGCGGTCAGTCAGTGTGTTACACTGTAACGGCAATAGTGTTACGGGTTATACAGTGCTGACTGCTAAGTTTCTTTATATTTTCAATATTTTATTCAAATAGAAACTAAAGCATTGATAAAAATGTCAACACTTTTACAATATAAGAATTAGATACATTGAGTTCTATTATTTGCTTTTTTTATATATAATTTAACTGCACAAAGCGAATCACAATGTGATGTATGTGGTGCCCGATTTCTTACTGCCATCTCTTATATCACACCATCCTCATTAATGTCTTTTCACACGTGACATTTTTTTTCCCTTCCTGTTCATTGTAGTCTTGTATATCACACAAGCTGTACACAAATATTGCATTATGGACCACACTTTTAAAAATACTGGCCTTTCAATTATTTTTTTTTTCGAAGTTGTTTCCTCAGGTAAAATTTCCATAGATGAAGCGTAGGATTGCGTCTGTTTCCGAAATCAAAACATATAATGGGATTGTTTGGTTAGCACAGTGGTCGGCAAAGTGCGGCTCCGGAGCCGCATGTGGCTCTTTGGCTACTTAAGTGCGGCTCTGGCATTTAGTATTATTTAGTATACAACTTATTTAGTGTAATAAAATTTAGTGTAATAAAAGTTTACCAAACAAGCAGATTTGACTCCCAAATTTTTTTTTAGTTGTTATAATATTCATATTTGGCTCTTTGGCTGAAAAGTTTGACGACCACTGGATTAGCACAATGTCCCGTCACCTTCATTTCCCTAACTTAAGTCAGGTACCCAATTAAAACTGGGTGGACTTGTGGGACTTTAACCAGCTTTCACTAGGACCTGGGAAAAAATCCCATTGGTTCTCATCGAGGACAGAACCCCAGGACTATCAGGTCGACAGTCGAGCATTCACACCACTCGGCCATCCGTCCCACATTAAAATTTCCATTACGTTGTTCAAGTTTTAATATTTTATCTTAGCCTTTTTAAAAAAAAATTAAATTCATTCATTTACTTTTTCTGTCCTAATAATTCACTCCAAACTTTATATGGTGTTGTTGTTGTTTATATTTTCCCCCGCCAGCTAGGTGACTTCACTAACATCCCGACCACCACTGACTCCCCGTCGTCCAAAGACTGCGAGGGCAAAAGTGAGCAATATTTTATCCTGTTGAAAGCTCTGCTAGAGAGACCACAGGCTGGGCCTGGGGACCTGGTACTACAGGTCAACTCAGACGACAACGGCCAGGTAAGCTCTGGTATTAAGAAATACCCCACTGTCTTCTTATGTCCTTAATTCTTTTACTTATGTCGTTATTCTTCTATACTGGTGGGTTGCATACGTCAACCCTAGTCTGGTGGGTTGCATACGTCAACCCTATTCTGGTGGGTTGCATACGTCAACCCTAGTCTGGTGGGTTGCATAAGTCAACCCTAGTCTGGTGGGTTGCATACGTCAACCCTAGTCTGGTGGGTTGCATACGCCAACCCTAGTCATATAAAATATATAAGTTAAACGTTCTCCGGTTTCCAGAAATAATTTCTTCCGCTTTTACAAATTTTTACCTGCATCTAGGCCCTAATAATTATTTTTTTAGATCTGATTTGAAATATAAAAGGTAAGCTCTAGGTATGGTAATATAAAAAGTAAGCTCTAGGCATGGTAATATCACCACAGCCACATAAAACCAATCCAGGGCGTGATGTGCGTATTTTCAATACAACAGGGCAAGGCTAATAATACCAGTTTTATTCTCATTCTTATGACTCATTTCAGCCAGTGTTAACGTTAGTTGGCAGCGCTGCTCAAGACAACCAAGACATCTCAAATTTTGTTGATCAGGTCTCAAAGAAAGAAAGAAAAGAGAAAAAGAAAAAAGAAAAGGTAGACCATTTTATTTTTTTCCCAGTAGTGGTCAAGCATGTTGTCAAGCATGTGGTCAAAGAGAGCCTCATTCTGGTTATATATATATATATATATATATATATATATATATATATATATATATATATATATATATTATAATAAAATAATCTTTAGACAGCCCTATCATAGTTACTTAGGTAATGAATGATAGAAAAAAAAAAGAAACTCAATGGAAATCACTTTTGGCAACCAGCGGTTTATTCTTTTTTAAGTGAAATGACCCAATTAAAAATAAATTAAAACAGGTTTGAATTTGATGGCGCGCATTTTTGAATTATGACGAAGCCACGTCTGATATTTACTTTTGTAATAGATCTTGTCGCATAAAGTTTTCGTTCTTCTAACACGAGCCGCGTCTTTAACGTCCACCACCCTCGGACACTTGCTTCGGGGCCCCACCCTAATTGACCACACGCATTTTATCACTTCAGTGCTATATGCTATCGCCACCCCGCCCCTTTCAACCCAGAGGCGTAGCTAGCATTAGCAGGGCCGTTTTAAGGTCATTGTTGGCCCTAAGCACTTACAAAGTCGTAGACCCTCCCCGACTTCATTTTTTAATATATTTCAAGAATGCACCCGCACTTCTTTGAGATTTAAAATCTAAATAAACTTTGAGGACGTCATATGTGACTTTGCTAAGACAAAGAGCCGAAAAGTTAAAATACTGTAATTTACAGATCTACAGCACCGCAGCTTGACTTGCTCAGGTGCTCATCTCACACGGTTATATATAGTTAGTTTAATACAGACATTATTAAATTTTACTGGCATTCTGAACTTGTTTTCACTTTATGTTCTGGCTTTCGTAGGCCCTTGAAAAGTCAGTAGGCCCTAGGCACAGTGCCTACTGTGCCTAGTTGATAAAGCGGGCCTGAGCATTAATGCCACTTGGGACGGACTCTAAAAAGGCCACAAAATTCCCTACTCAAAAAAAAAAAAAAAATACTTAATCGGTGAAAATACCACCCTCTGCCTGGTTGCAAATTATGTGCCTCATGGTGCGAAGCCTCCTCCCACCCCCCCAATTACGCCACTACCCCTAAAAACGTTGTTTGCTCATAAAGCTCTTTTAAGGGCTCTGTCTCATAAATTTACGCCTTTAAAAATATGAAGGATGTGTGATGTTTGGGAGTCAAGAACAAACAAGTTAAATAATAAACGAATTATCGTGAATACTCTAAATATGTAATCACACTTGAATATATGTCTATTATTATTTTATTTTACTACAGTCTGTCAGCCGAATATTGTTCTGATGATCTTTACTATTTAACAATAAAATGTCTTCCTAGGAAATCAAAAATTTTATCCAGAGGATCGGTGCCGCCCAGAAAAAGGGAGGTAAACAGATTAAGAAAAACCAACAACCGAAACAACAACCACAGAAAAAGAAACCCACAGAGGAGGGCATGATTAGTTAAAATGCTTTGTGAATTCAATAACAATAGTTAGAGAATTCCTATTTTCAAATTCGTTTTGTCATCTTGACATTAATTCATTCAATGTTGTGTATTTGAAATTGTACATTATACAGAGTGGGTGGAGTCTGATAAACAAAGATTTTAAAAATTGATTTTTGTAATTAACAATGGCATTTCATGGATTACTAGATCTGGGACTTAACAGGGAGCTAATGGTCCAGTTAGTGACTTTGACATAACTTTTGGTCGGTTGTTCAAGAATCTAGTCATTTTTGTTCATGGGTATGCGAGTGGGTTATCTATAATCATTTTGTCCTTAAGTGAGCAGATTATTACTGGAATGTAAAGAGTGAAAACAATTACATGTATGTGTTTATTAATCTTGCATCCTTCCCCCAATTTTGTTTTAATTACTTTATCAGCCGTCTAAAAAAAATGATTGATGCCATCCTGTAGCTCATATCAAATAAACTATTTTTAAACACTATCATGTGTCAGCGTATGTATTCAATACTGTATTTGTAAATCTTGTTTGCCTTCTCCTCGCTCTGTTTAATTATGAGTATGTCAGTTTGAACAGTATCCATGTGTCAAGCACCAACTTTGGAAAAGACAAAAATCTTTCTAATCTCATGATATTTGAGCCGCCCATCTTTCCATCTCCACATTTAACTTTGTTTCTGTACAAAATAATAATTGCATTTAAATTAACGGATCAAAACATTGGATTATTAAGAATAAGGAAACAAAAACATAACTTTTTTTTATATAAAGTTTATTATTGTAGATTTATGTATGGAATAGATGTATGCATCATTGGTACATGATATTTACGAAAAAAAAAAAACAACTTGCCAATGAGTACAATAGCATTCCAGATCTAAAACAATGAAACAGGCCAACATAAAAACAAACCACAACACTGAACTACAAAAAACACAACCAAGATTTATAAAATGTGACAATAGGTCATGTAGTGGGTTGTTGCACAACTCAAATATTAATCAGCATTGAAAAAAAAAAAAACTAATTTTTTTTAAAAAAAAGACAATACTTATGCATTATTTTAGTGGGCCAAAACAACATAAAAAAAATAAATAATAATTTACACTTGGCCGTTATATGTAGCCTACCACACTCAATTAAGATATGTTGTACTTTGATCAACCACAATAATAAATGATAATTGTTTATAAAATTTAACAAGGGTATACACCAAGTATATATACATATATATATATATATATATATATATATATACACATAAATAACTTCACCTAAATATGTCTCCTATCCAATAAATTTTAACATATTTAATTTTGAAAGCTTGTCTATTACGGCTTTAGATAAATAAACATGTTTAACAATCTAACAGCCATCAAATTAACAAATTAAGTTAAAACATAAATGTATAATAAAATATCTGTAAAAAACAAAGCATGGATGTGGTGGCTGTCAGGTTCAGTTTTACGACATAAACCACGTGTTCAAATCCCCATAACACAAATAGTCTATTTCTGGCTGTCACCCCCAAGACCTTCTGGCCAACTGCTGCTCAATACATGAAATTAATGAAATGATATGTTTGAAAATAGACTGTTTAGCTACACTGCACAACACCCAGATTTAATAGAGCAGTGCTGCAATAATTTTTTTTTAATTAACTTATGACTGAGATCTCAGACAAGGAAATAAATTTCCAGGTTAAATACATAAAATAGTAAGAATGATTGATTATACATGCTAGCATTGCAAATTTTTTATTTTGTTCCATTATGCTTCAAAAAATCTTATCAACATAACTAAAATATAACAACAAATTTCAAAATTTAAAAAAAAAAATATTATACAAAAAATTGTAAAAAAAAAAAAAAAACAGGCTGCCATTAATGTAATTACCGAGAAGTTTCAAAATAAAAAGTTTAATAAATGGATGTCTCCTTATGTCGTCCCTTATGTTTTCATGTACGCAAGTCTTTAGAATGGCATATCATTTCCCTTTGTGTTGATTACTTTGGATGTAGTAATGATGTATTCATATATAGATAAAAAGTAAAATGTTATAATTATATGCCTACAACAACATATTTATGCAGAAGTGAACAACTGTAGTAATTTTTTTTCTTCATATAAACTCCAAAGACAAAGCCAAAAAATTAATAACTGCTAATAAAATTTTTCCCCATTAAAAGATTTATTTGTTGTTAAATCAGACAGCATTCCTCTTCTATAGATATGATGAAAATGACTTGCCTATTTTGGACAAGCTTTACAAAATGACACAAACTTGAATATTAATTTTTATAATACTGGCTTGTTAGTATGCAACAAATACAGTTGATTATGAAAGTGTATACAATCAGAATAGAAACCAAACAGAAAGCTTGACTGCTATTTAAAAGTTATACAAACTTGGTTAAAATATCAGAACTTTTACTTCATATTAATTTTCCTTTCCTTTATTCAGTGTCGCTTTCCATAAAAAATAAAATGCCATCACTTCGCTTTATAAGAAGTAAAAAATTATTAACTATACAATAATTTAACATTAACATATTCATTTACTAAAGTTTTGATTTTTTTTTTCATTATAACTTTAGATTAATGATTTTAAATGGTGTATATATGTCAATGTTATAATAAATTAATGTTTTATAACCCAGTGCTAAAAAACAGTCCAGAGAAATAAAATTCTGACATATGCCTCTAATAAAAAAAAAACAAGAAATTCTTGGAAATAATTTTGAACTTAAAAAATATCATATGATTAAAATTAAATGGTTGAAGGCTAGTAAAAATGTAATATACAGCGTCCTTTTCATTGATTCTTGAGTCAGTCTCTAGGTAGATGTGTTAAAAATTAAAAAACAAGAAAGAAATATTTTTATTATTTATACCATTAACTTAACACTAAATATTACACCAAAAAGATGGCAGCGTTTTGAGTCCAAAACAAGGTTTGCCCATTCTGGCTAATTTTACTTTGGAAAAAAAAATTTAGGTCAACCTTTTTGAAACTATTTCCGGTTATACTAATGTCCACACATTAGAAGTTAGTTACTGGGTGATGAATGAAGCACAAGAAATGACACAAGTATACATAAGATAATACAAACTGTTAGTGTCAAGTGGTTTCACATGTTGTTAGTATCTTTTTTTTTATTACAAAAAAAGTTCCAAGGCCAAGCAGGATCCATCAGGGTGTATAAGATGTTACTGGGTTAGTTCCCCTGACAATATAAAACAAAAAAAAAGACAAAGACAAAAGGAAAACTAAAAATGTTAATAAATGCATTATGAAATGTAAATATTTATAAATTATAAAACCACAAATTTTAATTGATAAAGATAATGAATCAATATAATGTAAAAACTATCAAGTTAATTGATCAAGTTAATACATTGATATACATGTTTGTACAAACCAGTAGGTTAATTGTAATTTTTTCTTAAATACATGTATAAAATACTGAACTAAGGTCATATAAATGCTGGCCATATTATGCTACAAACTATTTTAAACATGTGTAGATATGTGTTTTTGTAAATAAAATAATCCAATATATCTACTTTATCTAATAAAATCTGTACATATGTCTATATAAATACCTTAACATAATTATACATGTAGTATATATACTATTTACAAGTAACTACAAATCTTATAATATTCAACGTAATAAAATAGATATGATCAAACATCATCAAAATCATTCTCACTGTCTACTAGTTCTGCAGAGTCCTCTAACGTCAATGATTTGAGACTTGTAGACCTCGGTGGTGGTATATTTGTATTTCTCCTCAACCTGCATTAGCAAAAAAAAACACACTTAATAATTGGCAACTAAATCAAAGTTTTACATCCAGACAAATAATATGTACAGCTGTAAAATGATAAAATGAAATAACGGTTAACAGACAAAAACTGACTTAATATTTAAAAAAAAAAATAAAGAAATTATTTAAAAAAATAAAGACAGCAATTACGAATACTGAAAACGTGAATTAAATAATAATTTAAATAATAATTCTGATAAGAAACGGAGACACTATGGCTACACCTAATGAGAATAGAATGAAAGGCAGGCCAAGATGTAGATGGATATTTTAGGTTGAGACAGACCTTTAAATCCAAGGCAGTAAGAAAGTGGAGGTAGACAACCATAGATCAGGTAAAGTGGAGGCAGGCAAAGGCCTACGTGGGCTATAAAGCCAAAGGAAGAAGAAGATGATAAGCAGCATAAATGATTCCAGGATAGAGACCACTACACACCTGGACTGCAGGTGGTTGACCTGAACCTGCAAGCTTTCAATCTGTGCCTGAAGTTCGTCATTAGCTCTTTGAGCTTTACGAGTAGCATTGCTTTGTTTATCAACCTAAATAAAAATGTTTAAAAAAATTCAGAGTTAATTAAATTGAAATAAGCATTAGTTAAAAAAGTATAACTACATAATGACTGTTACATGATATATCTATTTAATATAAATAGATGCATCTCTTAAGAATATCATAAATCATATAAATTCACCACTGAAATAAAAAAATATTTTGCAGAATATTCAATCAAGTATTGTGAATAATCATCAGCGAATAACCAGTTTGTGAAGCACTAGGCAGGTTTTTTTTTATCCTAAGAGGAATAAGTAATTAAATTTTTAAAAAATACCAACCTCATCTTCCACCACACCTAAGTCATGTTTCAATTCATCAACCCGACTTCTTAATTTCCTTACTTCAGCCTCATACATTTCTGCTCTGCGTCTTGTATGTTCCAGTTCAGTGTTGCGCTCTGTTAAAACTTTTTTAAATTTACTGTGTACATGTTTAAGATCAGACAACTCCTGCAACATAAATAAAATCTTTGAAACATGTTTCTCCATGCCATTTAAAAAAAAGAGAAAAAAAAAACAACTTAGCAAACTATTCAATGCAGTAGAAAAAAAAATTTTTGAATAATATTTTTCAATTTATAGCGCTATAAAATAGGTGTGTTTTTTTTTAACTAGTCTTGATGGTTTTTTTTTTATTAATTTCTTTCTTTTAATTAAAGTTTGAAACAAGAATATTATAAATTTTTTAAAAGAAACAGTAATGATTATCTCATTTCAACATTTAAAAAAATTTAAGCAGTTATAACTTTTGAAACTCCATCAAGGATATATGTTTACCTTAGACTTTTCAAAAAGTTCTAGCTGTAAAGTTTTCAAATCTAAATCTGCAGCAGAAGTCGTGGCCTGGTTGTGCTTTTTAAGTTCCTCTTCAAGATCAGCAATCTGGAAAAAATGAATTTTACTTAGAAAAACAAACCTGTTTTATTATAAAAAAAAATTAATACAAAAACCTGGTAACAACCATTCAGAGAATTCTAAATAATGCAAGGTAAAACTCACCTGTAAGCGCAATTTTTTGTTATCTCTTTCTAAAGCTAGTTTGTCAGATTCAAGATGCTCTCGTTTAGCCCACTCACTAGCATTTTCTGCTTGAATACGTTCCAGCTATTGAGTTAAACAGCAATATTTTATAAACATGGTCTATACTGACAATCAATTATTAAAGATATATATGTTAAAAATGAATTATGCTACAACACTTTAAAAATATATATATATACAAGACCTCTCTTCTTAATTCTGTAACCCGTTTGTCCACCGTTGTTCTAGAAAATGATTCCTCTTCGAGATCTGAAGTCAATCGACTGATTTCTTCATGATGCTGCTCTTTTAATTTTTCAAACTGTTTGAATAAAACCGGAAAGCACTTTTGAATTCTTAGCTATGCACTAAGCCATATAAAATATGAACTTTTTTTTTACATTCAAACAATAAAGAAAGAAATATCAACAAACTATTGCAATATGTAATTATAAATACTGAAGCTTGAAAGGTGAGCATTTTTAAAGAAAGAGATTAAATACAACATGCAAAAAGTTGAAGTACACAATACTGTGAGATACATAGTGCAACTAAAAAAATACCAAATTTTCATTTACAAGTTATAAAAATAAGAAAATGAATGTAAGTGATGCTGGTTTAAATTTAGTAAAAAAGCAAAGTATGATTTTTAAAGCATTTAACAACACATTTTCATTTATAAAAATAAAAAAAACATATCCAATTTAAACTTTAGAAAAATGAAAAATAGAATATTATTATTAATTCTATTTCTAACATTTTTCTTAATTTACAAAAATAACTTTAAAAAATATAAAAAAATAAGAATTGAAATGCACAAAATTCTACCTGATGATAAGTAAACACAACTATTATAGAGATGAGAGATATATTTGTTCTCCCTATATATATATATATATATTTCTTGTTTTGTTTTATAAATGCTAAAATTGAAACAAATATACATTTATCCATTACATTCTAGTCTGTCTATTTAATCAGGTCAAGATAATAAGCATCACAGGTTTGCCAGTTATATTGGCAATTCAGTCCTAAGTATATGGTAAGAAATTCTGTGATAGAAAATATTTACAACATCAAACAAAAACAAAAAAGGAAATTTGATGAAATTTAAAAATCTTACCCCTTCTAAAGAAAGCTCAGAATCCGTACTTTTCTGATGCACAAAATACAAAACAATATTTTGGTTTAGTAATTTTAAAATCTAAAAGCAAGTTTTAAAAAATATGGGTAGATGAAAAATTAAAATACTTTTTTACCTAGCGATTAAAGCAAAATGCCTATTAGCAAACAAACACAAATAACTGTTTCACAGAGGGGAAAGGATTTTTCATATTCCTCAGTGGAAATTGATGTTAATGAAACTTAATTAAATTCTGCAAAGTAAGAATTCAAAATTTAAATTATCAGTTTCCTCTAAAATCAATTATCATACATAGAGTGTATGCATTTAAAGAATATCAGAATTAAAGAAAAATTCAACATTATAATCTCACCACAAACCTAAATCAAGGAGGTGACATAGATATAAGAAGCTATCTATTGATCCTATACTGTGTCGTAGAAAGTGTGATATAAAGAGGTGGCCACACTTAATGTCTTTGAGAAGACACATATTTTTTTTAATATGGCATTTATAGAAACAAGCAATTAAGCCTGTTCCATTCTGGACACAGGACGTGTTAGCGCATTTTCGTGTTATGTATCAGAACGTTTGTAAATATTTGGAAATTTTGGAAATGTTTATAAATTCAATTGTGTAATGCATATATTTGTAAAAAAAAAATTATAAAGACATTTCTTTATATTTGAAAAAAAATTATTGTCTCTTAAATCTAACTACAAGTGGTTTGTGGTTACTGAAAATGGACACCATAGTGAAAGGAAACATTCTAAGGTATAGTCATTTTAGATCAGTCCAGAAAACTCTAGATCCCTAATTGTTGCATAGCTTTGATACTTTCAATTAAACTCAGAACACAATCTTACCATTTCATTTGATGAGTTTCTTAAGAAATCTTGGTGAAACTACGTGCTGCAGTATTTCGCACCAAATGAACGGGTTATTGAACGTACAAGGTGTACATATAGTATATAAGCCCCTTAGGAGCCCTGAAGCCTGGCCCTCAGAGGTCCTATCGCAAAATGAACTTTTGTTGTACACATGGCAGGCCAAGACCTACAAAATGATATATACATCATGGGTCTAGGACTTATAGTTGCTGAGATATAGCGCTCCTTTATTAATATAGCTTATATAGTAAAAAACGGTACTAAGGCCCCTTTTACGGCCCTGAGAGGTCAGATCGCGAAATGAAAAAAAGTCATTTCTTGGCAGGCCAAGATCTACAAAATGATATATACATCATGGTTCTAGGTCTTATGGTTGTTGAGATCTAGGGTGTACACGGACGGACAGACAAAACGGGGACAATAGAGCATTTTTTTTTCGAAAATGCTCTAAAAATTGGCTTTTGGAGCCATACAAAACAATGAAGAGCTGCATATGGCTATCAGAGCCTTAATCGGTTTTTGCTAAATGTGTTTGTGGCCTTGCAATGATGAGATAGGAAAGAGAATGGTGTAGAGGTAAAGAATCAAATTTAAAAACACAACAAATATTGAGAAAAACTGACCAAATGGACATAATAAAATTTAGACTTTCCAGTGATTTAAAGATACTATTCATAAAAAAGATAAGTGTTAAAAGAAACCTAGAAAATTTAATTTCCCCATAACAGGCCACATCAGGTCTAAATACTGTAAGATCTATAATTCTATTATTAAACAGATCTTACAATCATACAATACAAATTTTAATCCCCACAACAATTTACCAAAATATTTTTCAAAACAAGACACACTTATGATAGATAGAGATTTGAAATGCTCCCAGATGGGTAGAGAGTGTGAAGACGTATACAAAGATGGATAAATACTGTTAGGGTCTGTTTATTAATATCACATTATTGGGTCAGTGAAATTTAGTAGTGTAATAAAATATTTTCAACTAGAAATTAAAGGAACATGCTAAAAGTGATTTTAAAGAGAATTAAGATATGATTTGCAATAAAATGAACCGGCCTAAAAAATGTGGAAAACTTGTGAATTCCCAGCAACAGGTCTAAATACTATAAGCTAGCGACCAACTGCATAATAGCAAGACAGTTGTAACTAATTATTTTTTCTGCACTATATCCATTCTCTTAATAGATATTATGCATATTATCCAGATTACTTACTGACTCTCTTTGAAGCACAAATTAAGTACAAATGAATGTACTGATATATTACTCAAAAAATAAACCAACACTGTGTTTACACAATACACCTATTTAGTAGTGGTACAATGTATCCATTTAATAATAATATAATGGACCAGGCCCGTAGGTCAAAGTAAGCAGGGAGGCACCAATTCCCAGCAAGGGGGCACCTTTACGTTTTCTTTATTTTTCCCTCTTTTTCTTCTCTTTTAAGCGGAGGGGGGGGGCCACACACACCCTCCAGTGCCCCCCCTTGGCAACGGGGCTGTAATGGACCCATTTAATAATGATACATTGGACCCATTTAATAATGATACAGTGTAACCATTTAATAATGATACAATGTATCCATTTAATAATGATACAATGGACCCATTTAATTATGATACAATGGACCCATTTAATAATGATACAATGGACCTATTTAATAATCATAAAAATGTACCAGTATATTAATCACAAAATGTATCAGTATATTACTCAAACAATCTACCAATGTATTATTTACACAACAAACCAATCTTATGAACACACAATGCGCCACTGTATTACATTGTGTTAAAATTATCAGCACACAATGTGCCAATAAAATATTAATAATCACTATGAATTAACTGTATTTCAGAAAAAAAATATTTAGATCACTTAAAATGTATTTTCAGAATGTTATTCATTCAAAATCTTCAATAATTTAAAAACTTTAAAGTCATTTTTCTCTGAAAAAATATTTTTGACATTTTGCTTCACTAATGCAAGAAAATCTCAAAAACCACCAGTCAGATTTTGTAGAAACTTCTAAGTTATATTAAGAAGAGGTGTGTTTATAGAATGTCAGAGGCTTTTAAAGAAATTTTGAGTACTTTTTTTTTTGGCAATTTTTTTAATTTTCAAAATTGGCATTTTTGGCCTATTTTCACCATACAAAATTTAAAAAATTCATAAAAAATTTATTTATTAAAATATCAAAAAAGTACTCTGACATCCTCTAAAGCAAGCTTTCCTGATTATAAAAATGTACATTTTATATGAATCAGTCTATAAATATCTCAGAAATATTTGATACAAAATGGTCTTAAATTTCAAGATGGCGGCATGCCATGCCCACAAATATCAATATTTTAATTATTTTTTTTGCACAAAATTATTTTTAAACCTACTATATCATAATTATGATATTAAAATGTCTTAAACTTTAAAAATAAAAAAGTTTTTTGCCAGACCCGGGTGCCCCCTTAAGTGTCTTGTGTAATAAATATTTGTAGTAACTATCATAATGAAAACAATATGTGTTAAAAGAAGGCTAGAAAACAGTAATTTCCCACAACAGGTCTGAGAAATTTTTTCATTGACCTGCTACAGATCTAACTATGATACAATGCAAATTTAAATTGCCAAAATTGTTACCAACACATTTTTCATAACAAAACTCACAATAGTAATAGATATTTGAAACAAACCCAGCAGGATGGATAGTATGAGGACATGTACATAGAGGGATGAAAAGAGATAAGATCCTATTATCATTATCGCGTTTTAAGCAGAGTATTAAAATATTTTCAACTACAGTCTTATTGTGCATACTAAAAATTAGATTTTGAAGTAATTTAAAGATATGTTTTGCAATAAAGTTAAAAGGTTTTTAACCATGACAGATCTGAGAACAATTTATTTTTTTTACCTGCATAAATCCATATGGTTATAAACTGTTCACTAAACATTTTTAGATTTCTGCTTCCCATGATTAACAGATTTAGAACAAAACTTGAAAAATAGAAAGTCTCTCCTAAATTGTCACAGATTTCATTATAACAAGGCAGCTAGTGACATTTTTATTGTTGCTCAATAAATTCTGAACTACACAATGTTTATAATGTTTAGCCAATTTTCTGATTACCACAAAACTAATGAAATATATAAACGTAAAAAATAAACACAAGTCAGCTGATACCCATTTGAAAATTTCTGAACAGGCTGTCAATAAACAATAGCCCTAAAGCAGGACATCTGCAATGTGCACAAATGTTTATGCATAAACAGACAAAAACAGAACAGATTTCACTGGGGTAACCATGCAGTGAATGGAGTCATTCAGGCACAGCAGAACAAATGCATATTGGTAAAGAAAAGATTTCGTTGGAAGGGTTATTGAATCACTTAGCTTCAAACAAACAGTTAGTCGCAATGCTTCTTATGTGGGTTTAAAGGAAGCACTTATTATTTTGTACACACCTGCATTTTTAAATCTTGCTTCCCTTGGGTTTCTTCATTAAGTTTACTCTGTGCCTCTCTCAGTTCCTTCTGTAGTCTCTCTATAGTTTTTATATTATTACAGTTTTCCCTGTGATGTATCAAAACATGAAATAGGTGAAATCATTCTAGCTTTCACGTTTTAATTGGTTTTCTAAATAAAAAATTTTGTTAATTATATCAGTAAATTTTTTCTTAATTTAATATAATGCTATATATTAAATACATTTTCTAAACACTTACATTCTTTCGGACTGAATAGTGCTATTGGCTTCATCAAGTCTCCTCTGCATCTCAACAATATTTTCTGAAGATTGAGCTACCTTGCTCTGGCTCTGTAGATAAAGTTAAAACAATGCATCACTTCTAAGCTCTACAACATTAGAAATACAGCTGGTATTAACCAAACAGAAACATGTATCTGAACAATTAGATTATAAATAATGAATAAAATAGTTTAGAATATCTAGCTATTAGGTGGATGAATAGTAATAAATTATTAAGACATTAAAATGATAGCTTCAAGAAAATCAAGAAAAAATACTATTAAAAAAGGAAAAATTGAAACTGTAATAAAAAGAAAAAAAAATGATAAGAAAAAATGAACTGTATACAAACCTGCGCAAGAGACTGCTCTAATTGAGCTTGTCTTTCCTGCATCTGTGTTAATCTTTCAGACATCTCCAGTATCTTTAAACTTTCACCTGAGACTGACCTTTCATGGGTTGCACTTGTATCTGTATCATCAGCATATTTATCATCCAGGCGGTCTTTACAAGGCTTTGAAACACAGGAAGACGCTTCACTCAAGTCATCAAAGCTCTCAGATTCTTTCTCATTGGAAAAAGCCAAAACAGTCTTTTCCTTTTCGGAGAGTTCCACAAGTTTTTCCTGCGAGTGACACAGGGATGTGGATGTTTGGGATAACAAGTTGCCATCTTGCACCTTGTCTAAATCTGACAGGGTATCCTTCTTCTCACGCTTTAGTTTAGAAAGTTCTTTGGCTAGAGCTTCTAGTTTTGCTCTGAGTAGCCTATTCTCTTCTCTAGCCTTGTTTCTTTCATTTCTTGCTTTGTTCCACTTCTCACGCCAGTTGGATGTACAATCTGACCACCATCTCATGGTTTTCTCCATCTGGGCTACCCTTATCTTGGCCTCTTCCAATTCTGTTGCCAAAGCTTCCTCTCTGTCACTCCAGCCTTCAACGCCTGTGTGGGAAGGTATGCGACCAATGGGGTCCCCGCTGGCACCCCCAGCACCATGAGGATGCTTCAGTGGAAATGGCTGAGATTCCATGTGTTCTGGGGGATAAGGCTGAAGGTATGGTGGCTGGGCATGCTGCTGGGGTAACCTTGGCTGAAGATGATGTTGAAGGTACAGGTGAGGCTGAATTGGGGCATCATTAGATGACCTCGGTCCCACTGACTGAATTTGATGTGGGCTGAATTTCTCTGGACTGTGACTGGTAACAGGCAAATTCTGTACTGATGGGCCTGATCCAGGTGTGGCTCTGATAAATGAGACATCTCCGCGAAGTCCACCTACGCCAGAAGATGGTGTTAGGTTTTTGCTCATTGTAAGCTGTCAGTCTAAAAAAAATATTTTAAAATGACTTGAAGTATATTAAAAAGGTTCCTAAGAATGTTTTACATATGTTCAAAAATGAAATGTCTACTTTTAAAAGTCAAACACTTGTTGAAAAATTATCCACATTCATGCATGAATTAGAAAAATCTTCACCATGAGAAGATAAATAAATTAATTTTCACTTTTTTTCTTCAATGGCAATAATGGTGCTGATGAAAGATCTTTCTTTATTCTTGAACACATCGTATGAAATAGAAATTTATCTTGTGAATTGCCTTAAAAATACAGCACAAAAAATTTTAAAAAAGACTACCATAAATTAATTTAGGGCTACAATGGCATTCCCCACGAACATAGTAAATAGGAAGTACCACTCTGATAAGCACTTATTAATAAATTGATTATTTTTTTTAGATATTAACAGAAATGGGTACATGGCATTGGTTTTACAAGGTAAATGTAAAATACAATGAATATCACCACAAACCTAAAGCTAGGTATACGACATAGTTCTGGGATGTTACTTGAATGACACAATGATTTATTAACATTAAAAGATAAAATTTTCTATATAAAGATGGAAATATAACCACAAGCACTTGTGTTTGCAATATGAGCACCAGTATATGAAGTCATTAGGTACTTTTACTTAATAATCTACTCTAACTTGCTTCTTAAAAAATGTGTATACATTTACTCTTACTTGCACCCTAGATACTCAAACTTGCATGGTTAGTACCTAGGACATCTAAAGTTATTATTATTACAGATTTATTAAATACTACTTAGTGAGTGTACTTAATTTCACAAAATATAAACATTGTAGTTTTATGAATAAAATAATTGAATAATATAGCCTAATGTTATAAAAAATACCAGATTAGATTAAGTTAGATGCCCTTTTCTATAGTCCCCAACATTTCTCTTGTCTCTTGCCACAGACCAATCAGCATTTGATAATTTCTCTGCAGACGGGGGGAGGGGGGGCGTTGATTATTTCTCGTACATGGAAAGTCACACAATCCCGGGAGTAATACATCAAAGTAAATAAAAAGGAAATAATTTAGTGTTACTTGGGCGACCCAGTACCATTTGATCCACAGACCAGTACCGGTCCGAGCCTGGGGGTTGGGGATCACTGGTATATAGGATAACTGGATAACCCTCTACCCTAACCCTGATTAAATAAAATAATTTTCTTCTAACAAGTGCGGTAGGAATGGAAATCTTGTTACATGACCAAACGTTTGTTTGGTCTTCTAACAAGTGCGTTAATAATATCTTTCAGTGATTAGTAACTGCATTATCATTCAATTCATTTATTATGTATGAATAGCAGAGATGAGAAATGTGTCTTAAAATAAAAATTTAGCTAAAAGGGTCATTATTTTCACTAAAATAGGCAAGAAATTAGAAAAAAAAAACTAGCCTATTGAAAAAAATCGAATAAAATTCATGAAATAATACAACAAATGAAAACATTTACTGAGTAAAGTATGAAGGATAGCTTACTTGTTCTTCGGTATTGTACGATGTCGGTACAAGTACTATATTGTAAGTAACGTGAAATACCAAATAATTATCATTACCGTATCACAAAACGTTCTGGTTTACATGGTGGACGAACTACAAATAAATGTTACAATTTTTAACTGGCTCGGTAGTAGAAAAAACATTAAAAAACATAATTTATAAATAGTACTACCAACTAAAATTTGAGATAAAAATGGAAATTTACCTATTCCAGTAAACATCTAACAGAAGCTATACTATTTAACATAACTTTCTGTTCTATTTTTTTTTAATTTTAGTTTGTAAGATATAATAAAGATAATAGCAAAGAAATGTGATAATAAAACATTATGCCATTATGAAAAGCACTAAATTTCCGTGAGTGGCAACTAAGTTTTAAGGAATAAAAAAAAAATGCTCAGTTCCGGAAAACGAAATAAAATATAATAATTATGTTGGATTGTTTTCAAAGTATCCCTGGCTTCATTGACATTTAAATTAGTTTGTTAGAATTCTGAAATAGGCTAAAGTCTCTAAAGTGATTTGACTTAGGCTTAAAAAATCTAAAAATGGTAATAGCCATTGGCTTTGAAGGTAGTGCCAATAAACTTGGTGTAGGAATTGTAAAGGATGGTGTTGTGCTGTCAAATCCAAGACATACTTACATCACACCTCCTGGTCAAGGTAATTATACCATTAAAACTTTTAATTAATGGATTTTATACTCATGTGCCCACCTGCCTGGTAACATCGCATGGAACTTGCAGTAATCTATCTCCTCTAGTATAGGACTCCTCTAGCATTGGGGTTAATGCCAATGGGCCCTCTCTTTTAGAGTCGAGCCGAGAGTAATGTAGAGTACTTACTCTCGGCTAGCTAGTGGAGTAACCTAAAAAAATAAACATATTTCAACATAACGTGTATTTACAAAATTATATTACTTTGCTGGCTAGATATTTATCTATTTCTGTTAACTTATTCAAAACATGGATATTAAGTTGCAAAAAGACCATGTCAATCAATGACAATTTAGCTGGTTATGAATTTCTCTATTTATTAATACTAAGCTCCTAAAAATACTAAATCTATTGGTAAACTTGTGTTTTGCTAACTAAACAGTAATAGTTGCCTTCAATGAAGAGATAGATCTGACTATCAAAGATTGAACTATCATTTGAATATAAATTAAAATGATATTTGATTTACAAACACGAAAAAGATAGGCCATATTATTTTATTAGAAAAAAAATTAAATATAGTAATTATATATAATTAAATGAATTTTTTTTCATTTACATATCCTCATATAGCTTTTTTTGCAGAAATTTGTTTTTTTACCTTTGAAGGCCCTCTTAGGGTTGGGGCACAGTGTTATGACAGATGTCTATTGAGGTTATATTTTAAAAGTATTATTCATCAGAAATCCACATAATTCATCTTAACTGACTTGAATATTATTGATTGATACTTGGGCCAAACAGTTAGTAAGTAAAGTCCCTGGAAAGATAAGATGTTTATCTCATAGAACCTATAAACCAGTGGTCCTCAACCCCTGGGCCGCGGACCAGTACCGGGCCGTAGATTAAATGATAGCATTACATTATCTACTTTTTATTCCTGTGGTATACTTCTCACTTGATTGTGCAACATTCCATGTGGACGAGAGGATAACCGGAAGCTGAGCGGTTGTAAGCGGCAGAAACATTGTAAATCAAAACAATCAAAAATATAAATAATCAATGTTAACATCCCCCCCTCCCAACTATCTGCGGGTGTGGTGAATTTTTCAAACGCCAAGCGGTCCTTGTGGAGATAAAGGTTGAAGACCACTGCTGTAAACCACTAATAAGTTTTCATAGTGACCTACTTTCATCCTTACTGTAACTATTTCAACTGCTACCATGGAACCAATGGGCTTTAAGGAACATTTCTTTTTTACTTACTTAGTGAGGACCCGACTGCTTTAAAGTTTGTTTGTTTTTTTGTTTTTTTTTTGTTAAACTTTTAAAAATAGTTTTTTGAGACATTTAATAAAATTACAAGAAGATAAAATGATATTGAGACTTACTTTTGTTTCTATAAGGATTTCTTCCCAAAGACACAGCAAAGCATCACAGAGAACATGCTTTAGATGTTTTACAGAAAGCTCTTGAAGAAGCTAATATCAAGCCTGATGAGATTGATGTTATTTGCTATACAAAGGGTAATTTGTGCAACACTATTTTTCTTATGTCTTATGCAGTGCTCAGTTGCTAATTTTTGGCATTTTATGTTTCATACCATAACATATATTAGTTTTAAAGCTGAATACTGGCACAAAATTTGTTCTAAAAATTCGGTACCTAAGTATTTGATGAAGACATTATTACAAAATACTTTTTGTATTATTAAATATTTCAATTTTATTTAACTTGATAGTTAAAATTAAAGTGGTCATATAATCTTTTTTTTCATTTTACCCTATTTGACCCAATATAATTCACCCTACATGTTTACACTAACAGGATCAACCTTTTTTATAATTTTATTTGTCAGTGGGTATAAAAAGTAAATTAATAACATTTTTAATACAGTCTGTAAGTTGTTAGTCACATTTAGTTTAAATAATGTAATATAGTTAGATATTTAATTATTGTTTTTATTTAGATAATTATAAATTTTCTTGCTGATTTTTTTAAGGTCCTGGCATGGGAGCACCGCTAGTGTCCACTGCACTTGTGGCCAGGACTGTTGCTCAGCTGTGGAAAAAGCCAATAATTGCTGTCAACCATTGCATTGGTCGTATCCTTTTTTTTTTATTTTTCAGAAACTATTTTTATTTTGACTAATAGTTTAAACCATGGGTGAGCAACCTTTCTGTAGTCTAACGCCACATGAAATAAATCTACAATATCATTGGCTGCTATTAAATTATCAGTTTTCCATCTTAGATTTTAAACATATCCATATTATCTATAAATGCATTCAAGATTTGTACATGCATAAACAGCCTTAGAGAGAAAGACAAAAGAACTGTTAATTTTTTTTTATAATTTACTATTTTCTGCCTGCTTTTCTGTAGATTCTTTGACAAACTACTGACCAAATGAGCATACTAGAAGTTATTAGCATACTAAAAGTTATTTTAAAGATATAATAGAAAAGCTGTGGCTAAAGAAACAGGTGAAGTCCACTTCATCTAACCCCATGGGTAATTTTTACTTTAATCTTTAATTTTTACACATAATCAATATTTATGTTCCTAAATGCAGAAGATATTGAAATGGGCAGATTGATCACAGGGGCTAAAAATCCTACAGTTCTATATGTCAGTGGTGGAAATACACAGGTAGGACTAGTAATTTTTATGTTTTCATCATTTTTATCATAAATATGCTAGCATATAAAAAATAAATTCTAATTCCATGAATCTTTTGTGAATTTTTTTTTTCTAAGGTTATTGCTTATTCAGAAAAACGTTACAGAATATTTGGAGAGACCATTGATATAGCTGTTGGAAATTGTCTTGACAGATTTGCTAGAGTTTTAAAGGTAGATAACTAATAAAATTGTGAAATACACATGTACATTGTACAGCTTTAGGATTTTTTTTTTTTTTTAACTCTTAATCGATGGCAGGTTTTTGGCATTTTTTTATTACCAAACAGGTGTCCTTACATTTTGGACTATATTGTCTGTTTCCTTTATAGCCCATATATGTGTGATATATCATTTTTTTTCTTCTTTGAATAGGCTTTAAAACTGTGCAGCTTTTTTTCTTTTGTGAAAATGAATTTTGATATTTAAAAAAAAAAGAATTTAACAAAACAAAATTATTTTTTTTTTAAAGTGTACAAACAGCAATAAGACAAAAAACAAGTATTAAAAACAAAAACATTTTTTCAGACATTTTATTAATCTACATATATTTCTGAAATGAAATATTCAGTTATCAATCAATTTCTTCAAAAAAAAAAATGTTTGGTGACTTTTTTTCAAATATGCATATTTTCCTTTAATTATTCACATAAAAAAATTTAATTTTAAGAAAAACGCAAAAAAGGGAGAAAAAAAGTTTTTTTTTGTTAAAAAAGACATAATGCACAGTGTGTTTTTTGCACTGCCCCTCACTTTTTTGACAAAATGTCAAAAAAGTGAGGGGTTTGACCTTATGCACGCCTGTGTCGTGAGGCTACCTTGTGTTTTTTCTTGAAAAAGTTGAAAAAAAATGTTTTTTGGTCAGTTTTGAATGTTTTTATATTTTTTTTTTGATTTATCGAGTGTTAGATTCATTTTTGTCACTAGATTTAAGTTCTTTTTCCACTAAATAATGAGAATCTGAGTCCATTTTAATGTAGTCAAAGTGACTGACAAAACGTAAACAAATCAAAATGGCGTTCGGTGCCGGTCAACTGATAGTGTTATTTTATTTGCGAGAAATTGTAGTTAAATAAAAAATAAATAAATATTTTTTATTAGAAAGTATTTAGCATGCATTTTTTTTAATAAAAATATTACATTTGTAATAAAAAAATATTTAAAAAAATAATATTTTTCATGGTTTGACTTTATGGATCACCAGAGTGAGTCACATTTTATTGTATGCCGTTTGTTGGGAGTTAAAGTTTAATATTTTTCTTTTTTTTTTCTCTAAGTTATCAAATGATCCAAGTCCTGGCTATAATATTGAACAGTTAGCCAAAAAGTAAGTTGATTTTTTTTTTTCTAAATGGAAAGAACTTTAACTGTACAAATAATACTAGCTAATAGTATACTATTTTATAATACCTGTAAGATGACATCAATCTTCATGGTATGCGTGAGTGACCAAGGTACATTAAAGATATGTCTTAAAATGTATTCATTCTTTTTACTGGGGGGACACAAGGAATTATAAGCAGTTTAAGTATTTGTAGATCCAACTATCAGTTTTCTCTTTTCATAACATAAGTACTTCCCATTGCAGGGTCCCCAGTATATTTGGCCTCTAGCTGGCATTAAAATCGATCTATTTTCTTTTTAGTACTCACAGACCCATACATATTTTTTAATCATTCATCTACCAGTCCTATGATCAGTTTTTCTGTGACATCTCTTGATTAAAATTATGTGTTGATTTTCTGTGTTTCCAGATTTTTAAAAAAAGTTGTCTTTCCGTTGAAAATTTTGAAATCTAACCTATGTGGGGAATCGTAGACTATGGTTTTTTGGTCCAATACAACTTTTCACTCATGAAATTACACGATTAACTCTTACTCCAATAATGGACATTTATGCTGTCCAGTAGAGTGTCAGATTACCAACCTTAAAGTCTCGGATGGATTTTTGTGCATTCACCCACTTCGTAATGGAGAGCAGATATTCATTGGGTGATGAATAGCACCAGTAGTTGAGCATTGTGCCAGCCACTCCTTCATCTTATATGAAAGGGCCATAGGACCTTAAGTTTGGAAGGACTTGTTAAGCATTCCTCTAAATAAATTGAAATAATAGTTTCATAAATAAATGTTTGCTTCCCTGACAGTGTAGCTAAAAACTATTATTAAAATACTTCTGTTAAATAATTATAATTATTGTTTTAGTTATGGCCATGTAAGAATATTAAATCTAACCTTCACTGCCAAACATTTTTATTTTCAGAGGAAAAAAATT
Source organism: Bulinus truncatus (assembly GCA_021962125.1). NCBI lineage: Eukaryota > Metazoa > Mollusca > Gastropoda > Planorbidae > Bulinus > Bulinus truncatus. Next base: position 352,554 of record JAGDYQ010000049.1, on the reverse strand, counting down.
TTTAGAAATGCCCTATGTAGTGAAAGGAATGGATGTGTCTTTCTCTGGGCTTTTGTCTTATATTGAGGTAAAAACACACAACAGTTTTTTTTACATACAACGAAGATGTTTAGTTAAAATGGATTTAATGGACGATTAATAAAAAATATATAAAATAGAGCTTTTTCAACGAAAGGTGTACATTTGTTGCAGTTTTCTATACATTTGTACGTTTTAGTAATAGTTAAGAAAAATAATGAAAGATCTGTTAAAAGCTAACTTTCTCTAGTTGTGATTTATATTATTTTTTTTACAGATTCGATGAATATTTTAATATAGTTCCTATAATCCGTAGCTATAATACAATAATATGATTACAAATTATTCGTTGTAAAGCCAATTAATAAAATCTTGGAAATCCAAAATTTTTTTTTTAAAATGCATTTTATTGAACATAAATATGGTGTTTCAAACTATAATGAGTAAGAAATGAATCTATAAATGAATATAAAAGACTAATGTAAATATTATTATGGTATTAAAACTTTTGAACATCTCATGGAAAAGTGCAAGGATATGATAGGGAGATGCAGATCTTGTTTTTTAGATGAGGAATTTCATCATTAATGACGTTGATTAAATAAATCAGCAATGAGGTTACGTTTCATAAATTACGCTAACCAAATCAACAATGACAACAACAAAAAATTTAAATCAAAGATAACCGAAGTCAATGTAAACAATGTGTCATGTTTTTATTATTTAAAAAATGTATAGATTGCTGATAATACATTATGTCTTTTTGTGGTATAAATAAAAATACTGTGCAATTATGTTGGTTTTGAAAAATTGATTTTTAGAGAGTTTTCTTAAAGTAAAAAAAATTATTTCCAGGAAAAAGCTCCTCAGTTATTAGAGTCAAAAGAATATACTGCTGAAGATTTATGTTTTTCTTTACAAGAAACAGTCTTTGCAATGTTGATTGAGATTACAGGTATTATAGTATTGCTTACTTCTTTTACATGTAAATTTGTGCTTGATTGTTTGATGACTGGTCTTTACTTATGAAATAAAAAAATCTGTAATTTTTACTTTTTTATTTGAAACATTAGGGTTAATTTTTAGTGTGGAAATGTCATCTTTTTTTTTTTACTTTTATTACAGAAAGAGCAATGGCCCACTGTGGTTCAGAAGAAGTGCTGATAGTTGGTGGTGTAGGATGTGAGTAATGTTTCTTTTAAATCTATATAAAAAGCATAGTTTCCTTAGCCCTTAAGTCAGGGCAAAAAGGGTAGCTGAAGTGTAAAATCCCTCACTTTCCACAGCTACAGCATTTTGAGGGGTCGTGAGGCTAGCACGACGCCCAGTCACTTATACTTCCCCCATCTAAAGTCAGGTACCCATTTCAAGCTGGGGAGAGTTGCAAACTTCAATAGGGCAAGCAGAATTCCTTTAGTTCTTGCTGAGGATCAACCCTGGGACAGGTCGATTGTCAAGCCCTCCACACCTGTTGACCATCGGTTTCCCCCTTTACAACACTTTAATTGTCTTGTAAAGCCATGAAGTTAAGATGGCAGTTGTAAAAACTGTAGTTAATGCCCAATGTTAGTTTCAGAAAAGTGTTAACAATTGGCTTATATAGAAATGTCGTGATTTCTTTTTTTTTATATCGAAAGTTTATTTATCATGGAAGCTTTTTGAATAATTAATCAGCACATCATTTAGTATTTATATTTTATTCATATAATTCTGCAAACCATTACTCAAATAAATTTTTAGAAGCTGTGAGGCTTTACAAAAAATGATACACTGATAACTTTATTATTATGTATTTAACATGTTTCCTAAGGCAATAAGAGATTACAAGACATGATGGAAATAATGGTTAAGGAAAGGGGAGCCACTTTATATGCCACTGATGAAAGGTAAATGACAAACTGATACATGTATTTATTTTTTAAATTTGATTTACTGTTGTTTAAAAGTAAACTTACAAATGAGCAAAAAGAAAGACATGCTTTATTATTTCAATTAAAATTATTTGAATTCTACTCATCCACATGAGCATTATTCTTTAAATTCTAAATATTGTCTCTATGTAAACTGAGACCATGGCCTGAAAGATGCATTTGTTATCACTGTTTAGAAAGGGCACATTAAAAACAATTAGTTACGGCTTTGATATTGGATTCAATGGGAAACAAATTGTTTTCTCTATAGAAACCTCTTAAGTAAATTTCAGAAGTATTGAAAATTTGATTTCATATGTAAACATATCAAATTTATTCCAATTTATTCCATGTCCAATGTTTTTGTTTATAAAAGTTCTGTTCTGCTCTCGTTAGATTTTGTATAGACAATGGAGCAATGATAGCACAGGCTGGATGGGAGATGTACAGATCTGGATTAGTAACACCATTACAGGAAACTACCTGTACTCAGAGGTAAACCAAATCAGTGTTTGTATAGTCTTAATATCAGTTTGAATAAAATAATCAGTGAAAAGTTTATTTCACAAAAACAATAAACTTTATGAGTTTCTATTCCAACTTTTACATTTCATGTTGATGATCATTCTTTGTTATTTAAATACTTATTTTTTCCTGTCAGGTTTAAATAAAAATGATTTAGACAATTGACCTTCATTTTTGGTTGTTTTAGCAGTATTAGAAAGATGATATGCTAGTAATTTTTTTATATTGTAGTCATATAGTTCTTACAAATTTAATGTTATGGTAATAGCATCTTTCTGTACTTTCTGATTTTATTTAATTTTTGGTCAGTGCTGAAACGGCTCAACGTGTTTAGAATATGTAAAATATTTTTTAATAAAGATCCTACTTGAGGATTTTTCCCCCCACCTGCCATTTGCATAATGAAAGATAATTAGATTGAATCAAATATTTTTTATAATTGTAAGGTGTAAACTTTCTACATATCAACAGATGGATCAAAATTGTTTTATTACAAAAAAAAGACTCTTAATTGAAGCATAATCATTAAATAAAATAAATTTAGAAGGAGATGGGACTTTCACTCCCCCCCCCCCCCGGGGATAAGTGCCAAGCTTGCCTCCCCTCACTGAGGCCTTGATCACCAGTTTGGCTTTATTAAAAATATGATACCGTCAATACAGTTATTAAAAAAAATATAGCAATTTTTAATCATATAGCTTCTATGGTTTTAGAATAATATGGTGCCATTAAAACCGCATTGCCAGCATGGTTTTGTAATTAAGATCAATTTTTAATAACTGTGATTACTACTAGCAGAAACTGAATTTTAAAAATTGAACTATTCATCTAGGTACCGCACAGATGAAGTGGAAGTGACTTGGCGAGATTGACTTTTTTTCAAAACTTCATGACAAAAATGGCAGCACATTATTGTTGAATAACAGATTGTTGATTTAGTAACATTATTTTATTGGCAAAAAAAAATAATTTTTGATATATCAATGAATTTATGTTTTTTTCTTTTTAATGTAGACTTATTTTTTTAAAAAATGTATTGTCTTTTACATTAATTCTGAGTGCTCAGACCTGTATTTCGTATTGTTACACATTTTTTTTATGGATGCATCTTTTTATAATTTTTTTTGTTTAAAGAAAAATTCATTCAATATGTTGATCTAATTCTCTGTCAGTTCTACAAAACTTATTTATTTAATGTTTGTTTTATGATTTCTTGTAAAAACTTAAATCTTGAACGCTTGTTTTGGTATATTTTTTATCAACTAAAGCACAAACAAAACCCAGTGTTTTTTATTTATTTGTTGTATCGAAAGATTTAAAACTATTGATTTATCTTACCCCAGAAGTGGATAGATTCTGTAAGGTATAGTGGCACAATAGCCTGACTGAAGATCTGTTGTACAAATACTTGATATAGGGACGGATGGTCAAGCTGTTTAAAGTGATTAACAGGGTCCCTGGTTTGATGTCTGGTGAAAACAATATGATTTTTCACGTTATCTCTTAGGTGCTATAAAATACAAATGGGATGGTTTTTTAAGTGCTTTTCTTTCATCCCCAACATAAAGAGTGAAATGGCTATGGAGGTATTATGGAACTTCCATTTGAAGACTAGCACAATGCCCCTCCACCTTTACTTTCCCTTTTAATATCAGCACCCATATTAAGCTTGTTAACAAAAATTACAGGTTTATCAGCATGGATCAAACACAGCCCCTTTAGGTTGACTGACACGCTCCTACATTGCATGACCAACCATTCCCTGGTGAGACTATCAAAACATGTGAACACTAATTTACATGCCTTGTAAGGTTCCTAGGGGGTTTTATCATTTAAGTTCAAGATATTACCATAACACTTCATCTTAATATTACAAATAATTTCATTCAATAAGTTTTTTTAAAAAAAGCATATTACAGCCATCTCACCATCATTTATCTAGTTCACAAAAACTATTGACTCAAAACACCTTAATTAAACTTAACATGTCTCTGTTTTGCATCATTAGTCCTTGCCTTAACACTGAGAAAAAAGGTATCCGGAAGCAAGTTGATTTTAATGTGATAGATATATGTTTGAAATCATAATCTCAGTAGGTTTCATATATTGAAGCTGTGATTCAATTAATGTGTACTCAACAATTAACAGCCTAAAATAAATTTTGGTTATTTCTTGTGTTACCTAATAGATAAATTAATTATCACATTATCCTTTGCATAGCAGTTAACCAACTTTGAAAATAAAAAAATCTGAAAAACATTCTTTTTCAATAGTTCAGAAACAATGTTATTTCTTCAAGAGAAATTGGATCTTTTGGTCATAAACTTTTATATAATATATATAAATGCTACATAGCTATTATATACATGTACTATATTTCAATCTATTACAACAGCATTCAGACAAGGGGGATCTAGAGCCAAGGCACAATTTCTAGAATAGCTGGCTTAATTTTTCTAAAATGAGCCATTCTTAATGCAAAAATAAACAAATTATAATAAAAGTTTAAAAAATCTTTTTAAGGATATAGATAATAAAAAAGCTGACTGCAAAAAAGTTTCCAACAAAATTTCTCACACAACTAAAAAGATTGAGAAAAAATGTAAAAACAAGTTTTACTTCATTAATATTTTTATTTTCTTCCAGCAAACACATACAAATGTTATAATTGTCTGCACAACTAATCCACAATAAGAGTAATAATTTCTGTGAAAGTTACATTCAGACGTAGAAAAATTTAAATATTACTCATAACTTAGATAAACATAATGAAAATTTCAAAATCTTCGTCTGAGCTTATTGAGTAACATCTGGTAAGCTAAAAGAGGATTTTTCTGCTGTAGTTTGCCATCAAAAATGTTGAAATCAACTTTTTGTAGACTCTGGAGATAATGATCACAGACCCTCTGAGGAAATAAAAAATCAGTTAAAGAAATAGAATTTTATAGAACTAATCACTTCAGCTATAAATGTGTCAAACATGAAAAAAGGAAATTATAAAAAAAAAGGGCAAAATTTCATGTATTTGTCCTATTCTAGTTTCTATCCAATATTTAAATGTCAAATAATGTTGCAAATGGGCAAAAATAACCTGATTCCATTATTCTGATCTCCATTACTCAACATTTTTTAATTAGTGTGAAAAGCATGCGGGAAAAATTAAATTTTGATACTTCTGTCATTGTAATTAAAAATTAATAGCTAGTGACATGGGAGAAAATTACATTTCAGTTGATTTGGGTCAATCATTTATTCACCAGAGTCAATAATTAAATATGTATAGTGAGAAGATCATTAGATAAAATGTAATCAAAATAAAACATGGTATTGTTTACTTACTGCATTAAGAAATATCAAATAACTTTGAGGAGGAAGAGAAGATTTAAGAGATCGAGCTTTGGTCAGATGTAAATTAGCTGTACTAGCCAAGTCAAAGACAGAATCTTTAACAGCCTGAGAATTCTTGCCGCGAATTATTTCTTCTTGTGAAACTTTATGCTTAATAAATAAACAAAGTATATTTTTTCAGTTAAGTACGTGATATAATAATCTACAACATAAGACCAAAATATATATATATGTAAATAATGGAAATTTATTAAAATTTAATGTGACACATTATTTCAAGTGAAAAAAAGAATGGTTAGATGTGGAGGACATGAACAAAGGGCATATATGTCCTAAACTTTATTTGTGAAGTCTATTAGGATGAGATATTTATCACTAAGATCCTATAACTGACTTTGGGACTTTTTGTAGTGCTCCTTTTTCATCCCCACCATAACTGATAGTGCAAAGGCTAGGGAAGCTCCACGGTAGACAAGTAGGGAATTTTCACCATGGTCTGAAAAATTTGTCCATTCCCCATAATTGTTAGGCACAACCACTTTGCGATACCGTTCATGTTTGTGGATTCGTGCACAGAACAGCCTTGCTGATTACGTTTCTTGTAAACCTCATAATTAATTACAGTCTTATACATTAATATCTTGATCTGTGCCAACAAAGATCTGACTTATCTTTACATGGTTTGCTGCATATTTATTTTTACAGAAACTTCCTTGATAGTGTATTTCCATTAAGTAAACCAAGCTTTATAAAGTACCTAATATTAATTGGGGAAGTATAGGCAGCTGGACATTGTGATAACCACACAATACCCTTTTATGCTGTGTCCCAGTGGCTTCTTTAGATAAAAGGGAACTTTACTTATTTTTATTACAAGACTATTAGCACTTTTTAAAGAATTTAGTGGAACTATTCAGCAAAATAATAAAATGTAGAATATTTTTTTTACCTTGACCAGTATCTCAATGGGAATATGAACCTGTCTGATGGAGGCATGGTACGGAGTTGCCCTTAGAACAGTAACTAAACCTTGGGCTTTACCAAGATGACTTGCAGCATGATCAGCATGAATATTTTTTATTCCTAAAAAAAAAGGGTATCAGTCACAAGAATAATAATTTTTTTCCAGGTGAAAACTGTTCAGAAACAGTGAAAAAAAACAGTTTACCTAAACATTCAAGCAGGAGATAATACAAGGAAGAATTGACTTGCTCAGCATAATCTTCGACATCTTTCACTGCATTAAAGTTATCCGATTGCAGAAGAGAAGACTGTTAAAAACAATATTTTTGTTTAGTTGTAAAAGTAAGTATCAATCATGAAAACAAACAAAAATATTGTTAACAATCAAGCAAAGGATGATAATGTATTCAGATTATCACTTCAATCTGCTAAAAAAAATATGTATGCCAAAGTAAAATACAATTAAACATCAACATAGAAATATAACATACCCTGGCATCAACCATACGATGAAACCATCTTTTTGACAACTTGTAATAACCACATGCCTGTTAAAATTTTTAATTAGCTGATTAAAAATAAGAGAAGACATAATTTAAAATTTCATTTATTGAGTTAAGTTTACAATTGGCACTGAACTAATTTATTCTAAACTTAATATCATTGGAATTTACTATTACCTAAATCAATAATTTGCACACAAAAATCCAATTTTATTAAAAGTTAAGGATATTTATAGTATATAAAAAAAATGTCTTTGATCTGAATCATTAAAAATTTTTAAAATGAATTCCAAAATAATCATTAGATTGTTGATAATTAATAAATTAAAAAATCTGAAGACAAAAGAAATATTAGTTTTTGAATAGTTAATTGAAAAATATATTTACCCCAGCTAGTTCAGCAGCAACTGGAGTATGTGGAAGATGAGACTGACAAAAATATAATATAAATTAGATAAAATGTGCATTAAATGAGATTTTACTAAAATGAGCATATAATGTTTCAACAAAAATTACCTGATAGATTTGTTCCAAAACATCTTTCCAAAACTTCAATCTTAACTGGCCAATATTTCTTTCTGAAACAGTATCACGCACCTAAATTTAAGTAAAATCTGAATTAGCCAACTTGAAAACTATTTTTTATTCTAATTGTTAAACTAACTTTTTTTTGCCATATCACGTTAGTGCAGTTAATTATTAAAACAACATTTAGATATATGTCCATATTTTTACTGTCAAATAGGTAATTTAAAAACCTGAGCTAGCTCAATATTAAAAGCTCGTATAGCAAAGGCAGCTCTCTGGATGGATTTTGGAAGCAGTAAAGTTCCAAGATAATTTTCATAGTCATTCTTTCTGAAATTTAAATATATTTTTTTTTTAAATTCATACTTTACAAATTGTTCCTAAATAATTTTTTTGAAACAATAATCCCCTTCTTTAGTAGACAAAGTTTTAAGAATTAATTCAAAAAAGCTATAAAAAGGTGACAAGCAATTTTAATTTATAAATTGAGGAGTACTGATTGTAAAGAGAAAGGGTCTAAAAATGTAACTTACACACTAGGAATTACTAGATGCCAGTAATATGGATAAATTATATTACATCAATTGTAACTGTGTATTACTATTGTTCAACTAAGGTTTTACAGTAACAATTTATCAGACCAGTATGATCTTGGATTTTATAAGTTGAAGAAAATAAGCTACCATCCTCAGTCATGAATCTGGTCAGTTTAATTCTAATGATTAATGAATTGTAAAATTAATAAATCACCTGAACCCCATTAATTTAAAGAATAAAGCCAAGGTGTAACCTGTACATATTATTTGTCCCGGTGATCAACAGTTTCACACTTAACTTACTTCAATGTCAATATTACAATACTATTGACTCAGTATTATAAGTATTGAGTCTATTTAACTGTCAATAACTGAAAATATAATATAGTGTGTGTAACTTTATTATTTAAACTTTAATATAGCCTATGGCCTATGGATGGCTATTGTCTTAGACTTATTCATTGTAATTGTAAGTACGCACTGGCTCCTCGTACGTCAAAGACGTATGATGTATTTTTTTTTTACCTCGTACGTCAAGCAAAACTTTGAGGAACTCTTATGATGTAAAGTTATAAATGCAGTAGATATTGCTCCACACCCTAACCCTATCCCTAATCCTATCCCTAACCCTATTCCTATCCCTAACCCTAATCCTATCCCTAATCCTGAAAAAAAAATCTGAAAAAAATAATTTATGATTTATATTAAAATGACCATCAATAGATATTGCTCCACACCCTAACCCTATCCCTAACCCCCTATCCCTGATCCTGAAAAATAAAATCTGAACAAAAAAATTTATGTCTCTCATAGGAATCGAAACCGCACATAGCTTGCCAAACAGGGTCACGGCCAAGCGAACAACCAACATCACTAGCGCGCCACACAAACTAACCTCTTATTTTAATGTATAATTAGAAAAAATTGACGTATCCCGTAAAAAAAAAAATACGAAGTAATCTTTGACGTACAAGGAGCATTTCCCTTGTATTGACATTGCGATGAATTACAATTGAGCCTTTTAAATATTAAAAGGGGATGGGGTGGTCATACAACATTTTCTGACAGAAATATGCTGCTGTCTATGTCTTTGAAGTTAGACTTTACTTTATATACTAGCCTGGGGGTCTAGACTAGATAGACGTGAGATAGTAGGGCCAGGGGTTACTACTACTAGTAACTAGAAAATATTTCTACTTACCTGACAAGGTCAACACAGTAACCGAGGTTGGAATGCACAGACGTGGAGTTAAGCCTTTTGTAAATATGCAAACATGTATAATGTTTAAGAAAAAAAAATTCGAGGCTCTTTACATTTTTCTGTACGTATCTAGCTGAGCGAGTCATTATATTTCCCTCTCCAAATGGCATCCAACGTAGCTAGCAATATTTCGAAACTACTAGTATTTTTTTTTAATTGAATCAACGCTTTATGATAAATTCGAACTGTTGTTGGCCAACTCAGGCCAATGAGCATTTCTTCCTTGAAAGTTAATCGGTTCACATTGAACCAGCGTTTTATATTTATTTAGTTTTTTTTTTCATTCAAATATTGATAAATGGACAACGGTTTGTGGTACAACTCTTTAATTATTTTTTTTTTAACTATGTAAAAAACAAAAACCACAAACGGGGCACGACTCTTCTAGAACTAAGGAATTGTCACCCCTGGTTTACAGGCAGGCTACTGGTGTAGAGAAATGAAGTGTAGAAAAATCATAGAGAGCCCAATCGGATCATTGTGAATCATTGTTTACGTGTAATCCTGTGGCGTAACTTGCGTTAGTGGCGCCCTTGGCGAGTTCTAAAAGAACCCCCACACACACACACACACCGATTCCCGTTAGAATAAACACTAAACGCTTCTTGTTGGTGGATTCGTAAGTGCCATTCAGAGAAGGAGGGACCCCCCCCCATACCCTTAAGGCTCCTACTTCAAAGTTGCAACATCTTTTTTTAATTTAGAAAGGGAATTGGGAGGGCGGTGTCTCATTGCACATGAATTATCCAGATGACTTTTAATTGATCTCTCTCTCTCTCTCTCTCTCTCTCTCTCTCTCTCTCTCTCTCTCTCTCTCTCTCCCTCCCCCCCCTCTCTCTCTCCTTCAACAAGACACACGTTGTATTTGACGGTCCCATGGGGATGCCCATGAGTTAAGATGGCATTGTATCACAGTAGATATAGTAGGATGAAGTGCCTCCACGATGGTTCCTCCTCTTGTAAGAGCGTTATTTCACTATTGAATGATTTGCCAAAGGAAAATATACTCATTTTAAAGCTGCTGATACAGCAGATATATATCGTGGCACACGACTGGTTCTTTTATTAAAAAAAAAATAAATTAAACAAAATGGAGTTTTAGTGTAACCTCAAGTTTAAAGAGGGTGAGAACCACTGCTCTATAGTAAATTTGGTCACTCAAACTGCCTTCATAAGTCACGTTTCAAGAAGGGATATTTGAACCACGCATTTATGACGAACCGTATTTATGTTTTTGAAGCCCTGGGCTGCTAGTGCGGCCCAAGGAAAAAGAACTTATTGGAGCATTGAAACAGTTGCGCAGCGAAGGGTGAACAAGGGGGGGGGGAAGCATCATGCCCCGGATGCTACTCACATAGGGGCACCAAATGGTGGGGGCGCTATAAAAAGGTATTGTGCCCCGAGCGCGAGTTAAGCTCACTACGCCACTGCATTGAAAGGATCATATTTGTTAATAATGTTTTCTGCCCCCCCCCCCCAACGAGTAGTAGGGCTCCCATGCGGTGGACTAGTTAGTAAATTCGTAGGAAAGGATATGCATTTTTGTAAATGCTTACCTTTTGATAACAAAATACATAATTAGAAACTAACAACATGACTATGAACCGAGAACTCGGTAAGAAATGTAATCACTGTAGATCGTGAGTAGTTTGCATGTTATTGTGACCAAGAGGTCGTATATTTATGGTGCGCTACCAGGGTTTGAGCGCCTGCGATTCCAGTCTCCTATATCCAGCTAAGGCCTTGCAGCATTGGCTATAGTGGTACCCGACAATCTTAACCTACTGGTGCCCCTCTGATTACACCCGTCTTCCAACTAGTGTTGTTTTAGTCCCAGATCATATTTTAGTTTCAGTTTTTATTTCGTTTTTTCTGTAATAATTTTAGTTTTCGTCCAGTTTTAGTCTTGCTGCTAATTTTAGCTTTAGTTTTAGTTCTCGTTGACGAAAAGTCAACATTTTCGTTAACGAAGGTTTTAGTTTTAGTTTTCGTGAACGAAAGCAACACTATATTTTAGTTTCAGTTTTTATTTCGTTTTTTCTATAATAATTTCAGTTTTCGTCTAGTTTTAGTCTTGCTGCTAATTTTAGTTTTAGTTTTAGTTCTCGTTGACGAAAAGTCAACATTTTCGTCAACGAAGGTTTTAGTTTTAGTTTTCGTCAACGAAAACAACACTACTTCCAACTGCTAAGCCATTTGTTAAGCATATACTGTATCTGAGGTGTGTAAGTGGGGGAGGGAGCTCAAGTTTAGGTAACTTGACTAGTGTTCGGTTCGCACGGCCTTAAGTACTACTACTACTACACACACAAAAAAAACTGTCCCGTAAAGGTAACTGCCCCTATAAAGTATCAGGGGAATAACACTTTCTGCCATAAACGTAGGTGACTGACATCACGTGATCCTATCTCAACTGTGTTTATATTCTAAAGAATTTATCTCTAAATTATTCCATGAGGTTTTAGGACTTCTCTACTTCCTTATAATTTAATCTGGTCCAGGTCCAGCTGTGGTAATTGACAAACTAAACTATTTTCACAGGCTAACTATTTTCATTGGCTAACTATTTCATGGCTAACTATTTTCACAGGCATATTATTTTCACTGGCAAACTATTTTGAAGCTTGATTGTAGGATGACTGTTTTCAGATGGGCCCCCCTAATAAAATTGAGAGAGGGCCCCAATGCCTTTAGAGACGCAACTGTTAGACCACAAGACATGGGGCATTTTGTTATATTCAGAGGGCATATCTCGAACATTTAGCTAGAGCACCCGTTCCTTCCTTTCATTCCCAAGTTGTTAGCGAAGCCAACTTTGGCTAACAGTTACTATTCTAATGGCAAACTATTACTGCTGTTAAAACAAAGGCTTCATCATAATTCTCTATGCTAGTTACTCATAAAAATATTATCTAAGAAAGGCCCAGAGAGATAAAGAGATAATGCTTCCGATATCCAACGAATTCCTGTTCCCGCAAGGATTTAACAAAACCCATGATTAATGAGTGTCTTAGTCAGTCCTGAAGTAAGGAAAACAAATGGCGGGGGGGCAGGATAATTGTTGCAACACATAATGAGTCTTATCTCTAAAGAGTGTTAGTACTTTTTTGGGGAAGGATAGGGCAATATATACTAGATGTACCCTGCAAAACCTTTGCATAGGCTGATCGGTAGGCTAGGTTATTTTTTGGTTTCGGGCAGATCCGATTTTTTCATAATTGTATTTTAAACTGGAATCGCTTATATATATATATATATATATATATATATATATATATATATATATATATATATATATATATACTAGTTGCAAGTACCCGGCTTTGCCCGGGTTTAAAATAAGGTTTTCTGTTTACCTTTTGTTTTCTCCCTCCCCCTCTCTCCCTCCCTCCCCCCACCCTCCTTACCCCTCTCTCCCTTTCTCTTTCCCTCCCTCCCTTTCTCCCTCCCTCCCTCTCCTTCCCTCTCTAACTCTCCCATCTCCCTCTCTCTCCCTATCTCCCTCCCTTCTTCTCTCTCACCCCCGTCCCCCTCTCTCCCACCTTCCTCCCTTCCTCCTCCCCCCTCTCTCCCTCCCTGCCCCCTCTCTCTCTTTATCTCTCACTCCCTCCCATTTCTCCCATCCTCTCTCCCTCCCTCCCTCTCCCGTCTCCCTCTCTCCCCCTCTTCTTCTCTCTCCCTCCTTCCCCCTCTCTCCCCTTTCCCTCCCTCCCTTTCTCCCTCCCTCTCCCACCCTCTCTCCCATCTCTCTCCCCATTCACCCCTCCCTCATTCCCCCTCCCTCCCTCCCTGCCCCCTCACTCTTTCTCTCTCTCCCTCTCTCCCACCCTCGCTTTCCCTCCCTCCCTCCCCTATCTCCCTTCCTACCCCCTTTCTCCCTCCCTTCTTTTCTCTCCCTCTCCCCCTGCTCCCTCTCCCATCTCCCTCTCCCCCTGCTCCCTCTCCCATCTCCCTCTCCCCCTCCTTCTCTCCCCCTGTCCACCCGCCTCCCTCCCTCTCTCTCCCCTCCCTCCCTCCTACCCTCCTTTCCTCTCTCCCCCTGCCCCCTTTCTCTCTCTTTATCTCTCTCTCCCTCCCTGCCCCCCTCACTCTTTATCTCTCCCTCCCTCCCACCCTCTCTCTCCCTCCCTCCCTCTCTCTCCCTCCCTTCCTTTCTCTCTCCCCCTGCTCCCTCTCCCATCCCCCTCCTGCTCCCTCTCCCTCCTTTTCTCCCCCCTGTCCATCCCACTCCTTCCTCTCTCCCCCTCCCTCCCTCCCTCCTTTCTTCTCTCTCCCCCTGCCCCCCTCTCTCTCTTTATCTCTCTCCCCTCCCCCTCCCCCTCTCTCTCTCTCTCTCTCTCTCTCTCTCTCTCTCTATATATATATATATATATATATATATATATATATATATATAAATATACTTATTATTATGGTTTCACACTTCTTCTAAAATCATTCTTCATTCCTTTACCTTCCTCAAACTGTACACATCAGAGAGCATGAAAAAACATCAACAATTCTTTGCATCACAAAGGCACAATACAGCACCAGCGCGCAAGTTCTATTCGATCATAGGAAATGACGTCACAGAGGAATTTTATTTATGGCGCCGTCGAGATTACTTTAATATAGTAAAATACTAAAATTAAAAAAAATTAATTACAATTAAACTACCCATCGATATGAAACGAAACCTGTCCTATAACCTTCCCCATGTAATTATGTGTATGTGTAACAAATTTCACGCTATTTGTTTGTCTGGATCTTAAGTTATAAGGGAACAGACAGACAGACAGACAGACAGACAGACAACGAATGCGTCTTATAAGTATATATATATATATATATATATATATATATATATATATATATATATATATATATATATTATGTGAAACTCGCCTATTTCATGTTACAAAAAAAAATAAAAAATAATTAGATGACATCTTTTGAGTGGCATGTTGGTTATGAAAATGTGTTTTAAATAACGGTACATTTAACTTTAAATTTTGATTGGTTAATGTCAAAATTAAAGTCCCTATGTAACATAGCATGGCTGCATTGGTCAGAGAGATACCATGTTTAACCTATGGCGTACACGAAACGCTAGGTGGTGGATGAAGCAGGTAGCAGGTAATATACAACTTAAACTTGCCTAGCAGCCACCACCGAACCCAGTGCAGTAATAGTGAAATAAGAAATGTTTATAGCTATAGAATACACATAGGTGAAAATATGTGTTAAAATCTAATATTAAATAACCCCACCCACAGACAAAAATAAAGATCAAAGCACTTTTTACTCCAGTATTGACATTAACATGATGACTTTTTTAACATAGCAGTAAACAAAAGTCAAAAACCCGAAAATCATTGATTCACTATTGGTTTACTATCAATCTTGTTATATGTATTTTTGAAAAAAATAAAACTAAAAAAGATTTTAAAAAAAAAATTAAAAGGACAAGATTTGCACACTCTAAATATTGTGTGGCTTCAAACTTCGTTCCATTACTATAGCTCATCTTGCACGTTTGTTGATTCTCTCCCCTTGATCTGCCATTGCCTACCTACCTTATTTTCCTTTTAAAAATAACCCATTCTTCCATCAAGCGCCTTCCCTTGTATAGGCAGATCCCACCTCTTCTACACACAACAGTTATACCTCTTTTAGAACTGCCCACTGTGTATTGTAGGGTGGAACAGGTTTACCAATGCTTAGTCGATCCTTTGATTTTCAGCTTTCATTTTTTCCCTTTTCTAATACACTTTTAAAGTCTTATCGAAAGTCTTGGGGAGAAATCACCGGTTCACTAAGTTTTAGAATTAATTACAATTCCATAAGTTCAAAGTGATATCATTGAGTGAGTGTTAAGGGGGATCCTTTCACCCCCTTCAAGATACAAACAGTGGGCTATGCGTGGGTGCCACTAGGTAGATTTTACCTGGAAAGCACGTGTACCTGTAGCCATCTTCTCTCTGCCGACTCCAGGATTCCCCGTACAAGCAAAGTTTTGCGGCTTTTCGCCTGTTTCGACGTACACCTTCAAGTTTTCCCGTAAGTTCTTTTTTTTTTCTTCTGTAAATCACATTAAACGAAACAACATTACCTTCTTGTTATTAAATGATTATCGCTGAACTCCTTTGGGTGTGCCATTTTTTTTTAAAACATCGAATATTTAAATTTATTGTCATTCCAAAACTCTGAGTTGAAATTTTCATGATACGATTGACTGGAGAGTGGGAGAAGATAACATTATATGAAGTCATTTATTAATAACTTAAGGAATAAACAACTGATTAATGACGATTAATCATTGTTTAGAAATGTGAAGATGCTTTATGACAGATGTAATCAAGTTGTGTTTGAATAGTCTTGTTGTTACACATTTTAACAACATACAATATGGTTTTATTTTAAATCAATACATTTATAAACTGTTGCATTAAAACTTCACATGGTGCATATGTCGATGTTCGTTAAACATTGTTTGATGAATAAGTTTGTTTATGATTTGTAACATATGGCTTAAAATGAAATTAATAATGTGTCGACAAAGACCGGAAGTTGACAGTTATCGTTTGCAAGGATTTTATAAATCAAACATCATATCAAAACAATACTGCACAACAATGACACATCATCAATAGACTTTTTGTATGTTTTTTTTTTCCTGAGCCTTTTCTTTTCGATATAAAGTTAAACAGTAAAAAAAAAAGTTTTAGTTTACTTTAAAAAAAACTAAAATAGCACTGAACATTCATGTAGCATATCATTATGTTAATGAAATTGCTCAACTTAATTTTCACTGCTGAAAGTAAAACGATTAGGCTACATATATTGATTATTACTCTGTTATACGCTTATATGAATCTGAGATATCTTCAATTTAGATTATTCAAGTCAGTTCTTTTTATTAGCATATAGATCAGTGACCTCAAAACGAATATCAGTCCTGAAGGAGTTGTCCAATGAAATGAATACCTCATTATGGGGAGTGTGTATTTTATACTAATAATTGGGAGTAATAATTAAAAAAACTAACAGCAAAGAACAGTGTGCACAGCTATTAATGACATGTATACGACTGTTCTGGAACTGCACATACAAGTCTAGAAACATGCTACCATTTACATTCAATACATTCAGGGCTAACATATCACTGTGGGTGCCCACACTCAGAACCAATTTTCTAGGGGCCCCGTCAATTTTTTAAATTTTTCTTTTATTTTTTTATTTTTTATTTTTTTTTAAATCAGTGTATGCATTTTAATAGATTATGTGGGGCTCTATCAAAGTATGGGACTGAGGGCCCTGTGCTTTGCGTGCTCCGCACCTTCCCCCCACACCCTAATCACGCCAACCCTTAATACGGTCCTAGTATTGTGATTGTTTGGCATGAAATAAAAACAATAAACGCAGTGACTCCGGCACCAGCCAAAACCATTATATTAGGGTATAAGGAACATGGCATATATACATTTTTTTCTTTTTTTTTTTCAGAATTTTTTTTTTTAGGGTTAGGGTTAGGGTTAGGGATAGGGTTAGGGATAGGGTTAGGGTGCGGAGCAATATTATCTATGGCTGGTACCCGAAGTAAAAAAAATACGGGTTCGGTCGGACCGAACCGTAGCCACAGCCAACAATAAAATATCAAGAATCATTTGATTCACACACATGAATTTGTTATAATTTATATTCACGGGAGAAATAGTTTTAGCTTGATTATGTGTAAAAACAACTTTTGTTAAAATATCAACTTTTGGGCCGTCCAACCACATGAGGCCCATATTGCTGTTAATAGTATATGGTCAGCATCAAAGTACGCAATTCTAACTCCTTATTTTTAATTTGCCACTAATCTTTCGATCGATGTAGGTCATTAAAAGTGAGTTTGTTTTACTCATTGCTGAGATTATTCACCTACTTGAATACAATCAAATTTAGGCTATTGCATATGTGGGTCCAAGTTGAATTTGATTTATTTAGGTTGAATTATTGCTTTCCAAGTCATCTTACATCTGTGTCTGTTTCATATTTTTAGGGAATTTTTTTTTTTACAAGTCCAGAATACCGTTAGGGACAATTCACTTGTTTAGTGTGCCAAGTCCCTGTAAGGATGAGGTGAAATCTCTTAGATCCAATAAACCTCTATATGAGGTGGGGTTTTTTTTATGGTGCCCTTCTTTCATCCCCACCAAGGCCGATAATATGATGGTCATGGAGGCACCACGGGAAATATAGCGGGAACTTTTAACCATGACCTGAAATATCCATTGGTCCTCTCCGGAGATCGAAGCAGGGACCCTCAGGTAGACTGTCGAGCGCTTTACTGATAGACCATCCGCTGTTTATCTTGATTTATCACCCCCCCCCCCACCACGAGTCCGAATAACGATTTTTTTACCATTCCTTAACGCTGTGTGTCACACTTCGGCACCCTTAGAAGCTGTTGGCATTTATTTCCATTGATTCTACTCATTTATACCAGTAATAAAACAAAGTGCGAAAATATGTGTATGTATTACACTAGTTAATATTTCATTATCGAAATGGTAACACCAATGTTGTGATAGTTCTTTTTGTATGATTACAAAGGCACACCCCTGCCTTAACATCTAGACATTTAATTGTCTTATGGACGGACTGCCTTGGGGAGTGTGGAGGCATTGTCTATGTTCCCTACGAATTAGGTGCATGCAGAACAGTAACCAGTTTCGAATTAGTGGCAGCTACACGAAACCACCGTTAAGAATGCAAGCGATTAGATAAACGCATTTATCAAAATTAACTTTGACTTTGCGCTATCCGGTATTCCACCGTCAAACTGCCGCTAGAGGTTGGAGGTGTAGGAAATATTGTATAAATGAAATTGTAGTTTTGTTATTCTTTTCATCAGAAATAGAAATACCTTTATGGCGATACGTAAAAGTGAGTCGGTAGCTACCACATAGTTAAGAAAGATACTAACAAAACTGTTCCGATTGTTGGTTATAGTATTTACCAGATAAACATCTAATCCTCTCAGGGAAGTAACCAAAATCAAAAGTTTAGTCAAGAATTTCAAAGCACTAGAATCTACTGTACTACAAATGTGCCTTATATCATATATCATGTGGCACTATGCATAATTCGATTCAAACTTCTGGAGTTTTTCATTGATATCTCGTGAATTCACATTTACGTCGAGGCATAACACTATGCTCGGGCTGTGATTACATCAAACAACATGATCAATTTCTCTCATTTGTTACGCCCAACCCAAAAATAGATCTCAGAAGGGAGCATTCAACAGGTAAATGAAATCAAAACGAGGTTTTCAGTTTCAAAATAACAAAAGATGATAAGCTTTGATGGGTGTGGGAGAGAAGGTCTATGGGAAAACAAAATAAAATGATATTTTCCTTTTTGCTTTGAGTCCTTTGAATCTCGATAAAAATAACTTGGTCCACTGTAAGGCACCTCCCTGATTCTTAAAAAGCCTATTTTGATTACATTTTGTTTACATTTTTTCCAAATTAAAATTAGGAAATAAATGTAATATAAGATTATATGCAGAGCCGTTCATGCGCTTTAGGGGCCTTAGGAACATTTACATTTGGAACCCTAGGAAAAGGTACATTTTGGGCTCTTACAAAGGTACATTTAGGGCTTTTACAAAGGTACAATTAGGGATTTTACAAAGGTACATTTAGGACTTTTACAAAGGTACATTTAGGGCTCTTACAAAGGTACATTTAGGTATTTTACAAAGGTACATTTAGGACTTTTACAAAGGTACATTTAGGGCTCTTACAAAGGTACATTTAGGTATTTTACAAAGGTACATTTAGGACTTTTACAAAGGTACATTTAGGGCTCCTACAAAGGTACATTTAGGGATTTCACAAAGGTACATTTAGGGCTCTTACAATGGTACATTTTGGGCCTTTACAAAGGTACATTTGGAAAACCTAGGAAAAATTACATTTGGAGGACCAAGGCAATGGTAGTGTGGGGAATTAAGGCAAAATGCTTCTAATATCGGGACCCCAGATATCCTTTAAAAAATGGGACCCCTATGACAACCCCAACTGTAAAAGTCACATAAACATCTCTTATACTGCCCTACGTTGTGTCAGGCGAAGTAAAGTCCCTACAGGTGTGAGAGACGTAGTCAGCCGCCTATTTTACCCAGCCATAAGAACGTCTGTGACTAGAATGTTTTGTCTGTCACGTGATTTGGCAATGAATCTTATTAATCGACCTTGTCGCCAACCCCAGAGGCCGTTGCTGGAACTTAAGTCATATAAGATTTTCTTCTTCGTTACCTTGGTCATATTAAAGCATTGAAGAAGAAAAAAAACATGGTAGATTAAACAAGTTACCGAAATAGAAACTCAAAACAGTCTTGGTTTTAAAAAAAAAAATGTTTGTCAGAGAAGCGATGAAGATGTTTGCATGGGCAACTTATTATTTTTTTTTTTGCTTATCAATGACACAAGCAATTTCTGTGATGATGACAACTGCAGTGTTTTTCAATAGTGTTATCTCCCTACTTTATTGGTGGGATGGTTGACTTGGCGGCGCTGAAGATGTTTGCCCGAAAAGGGCGGTGAGGTTTGATGGTTCTAAGCTAGTGGTCGGCAAACTTATCAGCCAAAGAGCCAAATATGAACATTACAACAATTAAAAAAAAATAGTGGGAGCCAAATCTGCTTGTTTAGTAAACTTTTATTACATTAAATAAGTAGTACACTAAATAAGTTGTATACTAAATAAAACTAAATGCCAGAGCCGCACTTTAGGAGCCAAAGAGCCACATGCCGCTCCGGAGCCGCACTTTGCCGACCACTGTTCTAAGCCAAGCGAAGCAAGTTTTCTCTGCATCCTTTGTTTAGTGCGCGACTATGGCCCCCTCCTCCAGCGTGTGCTATCATGGGCAGGGCCGTTTCAAGGTCTTTCATGGCACTAGGGATATTTATGTAAACGTACCTTATGGGCCTTCTAAAGATGAGATATTGTAGAGATTAATACTGGAAGAAGTCCCTTTTCGGCCGCGGAGCCCTAGCCGGTTGCCTAGTTTGCCTATCCATTAGAACTGGACTTGTCCTGGGAATGTAGAAAGGGCATTGTATGACCAATTTGCAGTTCGGCGAAGGATTAAAAGATAAGCACACTAAGCCTTGCATGAGCCCGAATTACGGATAAAAGTAATACATGTATGTTGGTTTCCTTTATTTTAATTTACTTTGGCATTAACAGTTGATGGGTAATAAGCCAATCATTTTATAGTTGAAAAAAACAACAACAACGAAATAATATGTTACAGTGTTTTACCGACAGCATGAATGATAGGAAACACTCGTCCGTTGTTTTTGTGGGTGTCTGCCAGAATATGATTTCCAGACAGCAAAGTCAGGTTCTTGTATCTCCCCCCCCCCCACCCCCACCCACCACAACCAATCCAGAAATTTGTCTAAGTACCAGATTAGGTCAGCAGTACATCTCAAATATCACGCAACATTTCCTTGACGTGTGCGATCGCCTGGAGCGAGCGCCACGATTCCGGAATCAGCGCCCTATCTGGCAGTTTGTCAAACGTACAGAAGGAGATGATCCAACCGGCGAGACCTATGGCGAGGATAATGTAGGTCACTTAACCTGGGAGAGGTCAACACATGTAAGACAAAAGGACCGCTAATATCAGATAAACACTTGTGTTAAGTTGTTAGTGCATTCTCTGACGTAACGGGAACCACACATTGGGGAAAGGGTGTAGAGCAGAATAAATAAAGCAAAAATTGTACCCTCCCTCCTTTCCCTCGTCTCCCCAAATCTATAACTTCTTAACTCATGATTGTTATGGTTGCTGGGAGTATCTTTTAAACGTTATTTATACATATAAACACATGTTATAGTCTCTTTATATTACATTATAGAACTAAGGAAACACAAATTGTCTGAATAGGTTACAATAGCCAACAGATACATAATCGTTTTTTTAAGAAATAAAGCGTATTTGGTATAAGTTGAAAGCGCCCATATTTTACAGCCCATTACAGGGCAATGTATGGACCAATCATCATTTGACCTGTGGTCAAGGTTGACTTTAATCACTTCAACTGCTGACTGGCGGTGGGTGTACTGCCTAGCAGTTCTTTAACGTAGCATCTCTCTAGTCATGACTCTGGAGTTTACTGAGAGCTGATGAATCTCACTATTCGCCAAGCAGATTCTACCATTACATCATTGTACATTTTTACCTTCTTACATCTACCTATATTATATTATACCTGCTTATATTTTCGCATTCAACAGCTCACGTAGTCATTTTTTATATATCTGTTTTTACCTAGTCGTGTTTTGTACATCACCACACCTTGTCGTTTCACACCAGTGTTACTTAGATAAACCTGCTTACATCGTCAGATAAATTAGCTTCGTCAATCCCATGCCACTACTTACATATCCACATGAATCTATTTTCATAGCCCAATACTTCGAATTCTATATTAACATACATCACGCCAATTTTTCTAGTCACTCACAAATCATTATACCTACTCACGTGCATAAGCCTACCTCATTACACACACCTCCTGCCCACATATTCGCATGCTTCACTCTACGCACCCACACGTTCTTACATATGCTTATTACCCCCTCGTTGCTCACTCACTGGATTACAAACTTACACACTTTTTGAAGGGATGAGGATAATAATAACTGCTAATATATATATATATATATACTAGCTGTACCATGCAAAACCTTTGCATAGAGTTATATGCCCTTAGGTTTGATCAGTAGGCTAGGTTATTTTGGTTTCGGACAGATCCGATTTTTTTCATTATTTTTTATTAGTATTGTTTACGTTTGACGATTTTAAACTGGAATACTGTTGTATTAATTCTTTATTTTCGATTTAACGCAAAAACCACACCGCTATTATTTATATAGATATATAGGCCTACATAAAGTTTTTTTTTTTTAATATTGTTTTTTTTTCCTTCCCTGAGTAAATCTTTCACCATATGTGTTCCATGTTTATGTCTGCACTTTGATTAAAAAATTTATAATTAGAATTAGTAAGTTTATCCAACTTTCTTCCATTTCATTTGCTATCTAAACACTTACATCATTTACGAAGCTCACCCTCCCATCCCCTTTTACTGTTTAGAATTTAGTGTTCTAAAAGAAGGATATGATTTTCTTGCTCTCGCATTTTCTCTTTAAGACAGTCTTGCTCACACCTAACAAACAAGCCCTGACTTGATAACGGTATGACCCCCAGACGTCAACCACCGTATGGTAAAGTTATCTACCAGCTGGGTTATCATAAAAAAAAGAAAACCAAGTCTTTTGAGACAAGAGAAACGGGAGAAAACTATTTTTACCAATCAAATTATCTTCTCATATTTACTTCTCCAGCAGCTGAGATATTAAGTTTGCTTACATCTGATTGGTTGATGGGGCAAGCAGGGTTGGTGTTTGTTTTAAAACAGGAAGTCGAGCCAGATAGAGTCCACTGGAGACAAGGGCCTAATTAGGGATAGGAACTAAACATTTTTTTTCCTTCTAATTTGTATGGTGCTATAAAGTGTAGGAAAATTTGTTTCGATATAAAAGAATTTTTGAAAAGGGATTTTGATATTATGAGTAATCTATACGAGCCCATTATTTGGCGACTTAGGGTAAGTTCTTTGATTAATTAACAATAGATAATAACATTTATCATTAAATTGGGCCGCATGAGGTTATTAGAGTGATAGTAAAGAGGCGCGCCATTTGTTTGATTATGGAATAATTGAAATGTTGCTATAAGGGCCGCATGCTACTATACATCAGTGCATATTTTAACTATATAACTGAGTGACAAGTATGCCAGACGGTCAAAATATTTCCTCATTAACACACATAGACACACACACACAGGCACACACACAGACAGAATAAAATGATCACTAAATATAGTTAAAACATTAGGGGAAAAAAAGGTCGGCTTGTTCTGTTTTTCTAAAGAAAATTTTTTTTATAATAGTCTGGATTTGCACATTTGTTGAAAAGTCTTTTAACTCTGATATAGGGCTACATATTTACATTTAGTTGACTCCATTAGTCTTTTAACTCTGATATAGGGCTACATATTTACATTTAGTTGACTACATTAGACTTTTAACTCTGATATAGGGCTACATATTTACATTTAGTTGACTACATTAGACTTTTAACTCTGATATAGGGCTACATGTTTACATTTAGTTGACTACATTAGACTTTTAACTCTGATACAGGGCTACATATTTACATTTAGTTGACTCCATTAGTCTTTTAACTCTGATATAGGGCTACATATTTACATTTAGTTGACTCCATTAGTCTTTTAACTCTGATACAGGGCTACATATTTACATTTAGTTGACTCCATTAGTCTTCAGCCCCAATAAAGGGCTAAGTCTCAATGAAGTCTGAATATCCTCCAGCCACAGACTCAAGGCAAAGTTTTTATTTATTTGTCTTTTTAAGTCAGTGTTGCTGCTCTTGTTGTTATACTGTATAGAGAGACATGAATATTTTCTTTAACCAACTTGACTGGATACAATTTTACCCGGTGTGCATATTGCGGGGCGCCATACACCCAGTTTAGATATAGATACGGTCCTGGCATTGCCAGGGGGCTGGCATCTGTAAGGGGGCCCGGCCCCCCGGACCATGTCAATTTTTTCACGATTTATTGTTTATTAAGGGGCCCGCAATGATGTCCTGCCCTGGGGCCCGTGTTGGCTCTCGGCGCCACTGTTTACACTGATTTAGTGTATATACTACTTCTCATCTATAACTATTGCAATGTGCCCCTCCCCCCCCCCACCCCCCACGTTCCCCAAACAACCCATTTTTCTTCGCTTGCTGCCAAAACCCAAGCGATAAGGTTATAAAAAACTTCTGAGTACACATTTTGGCTCTTTAATTCATCTAGTCTTTACTTTGCATGATTTGTTCAACGTTTACTAAATATACCACGCAGACATTTGGCCTTAAAGTTAACAAAATTAAATTAAACCAGGCCCGTGAAATCTAAAATAAAACGTAAATACTGTAAAATATAACATTTTATCAAATAAAAATAATTGAAATGTAAACAAACAACAGTAAGATTAAAAAAAAATATATATATAGCGTGGTTGGCCTATGACGTCACATATTTTCTGACAAAATGTAATTTTACTTTAACCTCGCTAGTTGTTTTTTTTTTATTCTGACTCGCGTGCTCCGCCCCTCCCCCACCCCCACCTGGTCTTACTGCAGGTAACAGGTAAAGATGTGAGCCAGCAAAGTTGAGGTGCCGGAATGCCAACTGTAGTTGTGTTTTTTTTTTAGTCAGAGTCAGCACTTATGAATGTTTCGTAAAAAACAAAACATGCAAACAACACAGTTGCTAACAGTTACCATCATCATCAAAACACAACACAGTGAAACTAATTCTCTGATAGCTAGTTAGTAAAAATAAATAAATAAATGTAAAAATACATGTAGATATAAACTTGAAAATATAAACTAGGTAGTTTGCGTAGATCTACGGTTGAAGAGTTGTATGCAAAACTTTTTTACTTCCCCTTGTCTCAGCATTCAACCTCTGAGTGAGTCTGGTGTGTTAATTGAATCAGATCAGCTGAATCAGCAGAAACAAATATTTGGAGAATTTGTCCCGCTTTATTTCTTTTAAATTCACAGACTTAAAATTATATGAAATAACATACATTGAGCATTCTATTACAAATATCAGCACCGCAGTAGAACCTTCAACCCTTATCGATTTTGTAGTGATTTGATTGGCAAGATTGTTTATTATATGTAGTGATTTGATTGGCAAGATTGTTTATTATATGTAGTGATTTGATTGGCAAGATGGTTTATTATATGTTGTGATTTTATTGGCAAGATTGTTTATTATTTGTAGGGATTTGATTGGCAAGATTGTTTATTATTTGTAGTGATTTGATTGGCAAGATTGTTTATTATTTGTAGTGATTTGATTGGCAAGATTGTTTATTATTTGTAGTGATTTGATTGGCAAGATTGTTTATTATTTGTAGTGATTTGATTGGCAAGATGGTTTATTACTTGTAGTGATTTGATTGGCAAGATTGTTTATTATATGTAGTGATTTGATTGGCAAGATGGTTTATTATATGTTGTGATTTGAATAGCAAGATGGTTTATTATATGTTGTGATTTGATTGGCAAGATTGTTTATTATATGTAGTGATTTGATTGGCAAGATGGCTTACTATATGTTGTGATTTGATTGGCAAGATTGTTTATTATATGTAGTGATTTGATTGGCAAGATTGTTTATTATATGTAGTGATTTGATTGGCAAGATTGTTTATTATATGTAGTGATTTGATTGGCAAGATGGTTTATTATATGTTGTGATTTGATTGGCAAGATTGTTTATTATTTGTAGTGATTTGAGTGGCAAGATTGTTTATTATATGTAGTGATTTGATTGGCAAGATTGTTTATTATATGTAGTGATTTGATTGGCAAGATGGTTTATTATATGTTGTGATTTGATTGGCAAGATTGTTTATTATTTGTAGTGATTTGATTGGCAAGATTGTTTATTATTTGTAGTGATTTGATTGGCAAGATTGTTTATTATATGTAGTGATTTGATTGGCAAGATTGTTTATTATTTGTAGTGATTTGATTGGCAAGATTGTTTATTACTTGTAGTGATTTGATTGGCAAGATTGTTTATTATATGTAGTGATTTGATTGGCAAGATTGTTTATTACTTGTAGTGATTTGATTGGCAAGATTGTTTATTAATACAAGCCTTGAACTAGTCTAGAGAACTAAAATATATGGGGAGATAACTTTTTTATCTTTATTCTTAAATTTCACTGTATTATTCCAGAAAATCGTTAAAATATATCACATTTTTGTGAAGCTAGTCATACATCTTTTACTCAGACACACACACGCACACATACACAAATACGATGAACAATAAATTGCCAGGTTGAGCACAGGAAAAAGCAATGTTAATCGTAGCCAAAACAAAAAAAAAAGATATTTGTTTTTCTAAGCATGTATTTTTAACAGATGAAAGCTTTCTTTTTATGTCTATACCAATTCGTCAACTATGTTAACAATTGCTTATGGCTCTGGTATGATTGCTCTCTGATTGTCTTAACTAGACAAAAGTGTGCCGTATTTGACTTCATTATAACAAGTTTGGACCATAATTTATAGGCCTATTCTGTGCTTTGGGCTCTGATTGTACTGTCTGTTTTAACAGAGGACCAATTGTAGTGTCAGACAGGTAAAGGGGTATGTAGGTGATACAATCAGACAGCTGGTACTCAGAAGCTAGTGATCGAATGGATAACGAGAAGATTGGGTAAAGATTCTAAAAAGACATTTCAGTGCTGCCAAACTGCACATTTCATCTCTCTCTTTCTCTCTCTCTCTCTCTCTCTCTCTCTCTCTCTCTCTCTCTCTCTCTCTCTCTCTCTTTCTCTCTCTCTCTTTCTCTCTCTCTCTCTCTCATCTTTTAAATGTCAGTGAACAAAGGACTCCAGTCTAAAGAATGTTTGTACGAGATTTAACAGAATGATCGTCTTCTAGTAAAATCACAAAAAAAGAATGGTATCATTCATGGCGATAGTTTGGTTCGCGATTGAAAAGTTACACACAAAGGTCTCGGTATATAACAACCTTTTTCTGTGTTTTTCTGTGTTTTTTTTCCCTCTTAAACCTTTTTTTTTTTGCAACTGATTTTAGCTGCACACATAATCTAATAGATTTATATATAAGAATAATTAGACTGAAAGAATTATTGTAACATCTCTTTACAGAAAAATGGATTTCATTTTTTTTTTCATTTATTTTCTAAGAATTTACTTTTTGCGAGAACAACAAAACTTTTTGAAAAAAAAATCGGTATAGAGAAATCTTGCCAACCTTTCTATACATTCTCTTTGACCTGTTGTCTGTGATTCGACATATTATTGTATGCATACATTGAATATTTTTTAAGTTATAGCAGAAACCCTCCCCCCCCCCCCAACCAAAAAGGTCTTACATCGTAAGACAAATATTAGTTTATTTCGCATAATGTTTTTTTTTCTGCAGATTTAAAAAAAAAAAAACAACGTTAAATCAAAGATTTGGTGGTTCTTATTAAGAGGAAACGAATTGTTTTCTTTTATCTTTTCATTTTTCAAGTTGTATTGTCATTAGCGTTTAGTAGCTTTTTTTTTTTTATAGATAGCCTCCAAATAAAACTAATTTAATGGGTTTATTTTTTATTCGTTGTTTTTTTTTTAACTTATTTCTATCAGTTTATTAATCTAGCCATAACAAAACAAAAAAAAAAAACTCGTTTCCTTTAAATTCTGATGAAGAATTTACTATACGCACCTCCCCCTAAAGGATAGTTAACGATAGTTGATGATAAGGGCGGGGAGGTAACCACTTTATTTCCAAATATGCATTGTAAAAAATTGTATGGGTTATGCGTGCGCCCGTTTGTTTATATATTTTGTAAACCCTGCTACTTAGATAAGTCGATCTGTAAAAAAAAAAAAGAAATTTATTTTTAGCTGGACAGCCAGGTCATTGAACGTGTATATTCAGAATTTTTCATTTGTTGAAAAAATGGTCCTACATAAACTTTTTCATCAGTGTCAATAGATATATATCTTTGGGGCTGTCCATTAATTACGTCAACAAAATGGGGGGGGGGGTCAGAAAATTTTTGACAATTGTTGACAAGAGGGAGGGGGGGAGGTCAAGAAAAGTTGACGTCAACAATGTTACTTTTTTAAATTTAATATAATTACTTAATAAAGGAAAATTAAGCAGCGTTTGTCGTCATGTGTTATACACACTCGCTTAACATTCAGTATTTTAACTAAACTAACTATATTCCTACTAATTTTGCCAAATAAACATTTTTGAAGCCACCTTTTTTAGGGGGGGGGGGGTGTAATCAAATCTTGACGTAATTTTATAGGGGGGGGGGGTCTCTGGAAGTTTGACAATTGTTGACAAGGTAAAAATCGCCAAAAATTTGTTGACATAAATAATAGACAGCCCCTTTATAGGGATTTTAATAATAATTATAATAATATCTTTACATAGATTAAAAAAAAATTAGCATTGAGCCACGAGGTAAAAAAAAAAAAGTAAAGTTCCCTTAGCCCTAACGGGCCATCGGGGTAGATGAAGTGTAGAATTCATCTGTTTCCAAAACCTCGGCATATGAAGGGGTTGTGTGGTTAGCACAACGCCCAGCCGCCTTTACTTCCCCAACTAAAAGTCAGGTACCCATTTAAATCTGGGTGGAGCGCTCTACACTGCACGACCACCCGTCCCCGTGAGCCACGAGGTAGTATATTTATAGGTGCCAGGTTATAATTTAATTTTACCACATAGATCGAAAAATCGGCCTTTGAGAAATACTTGCTTCCTTTAATTTCCTTCACTGTTGAAATAATTAATAGCCTCTTACTCTCCCCCATCCCAGTGTACAGTTGAATGTCTCAATAGTCCATTCGACACCTCACGTCACAGAGACATGAACATTGAACGAGGTTTACTTAATGAAAGATAAATTAGCAGTCCACAGAACAGGCTTTTAGTCACAAAATGGAGAAAAATATCTTTTTAACATTTCGCTTTATTCTTTTTTTTTTTAATTCTCCTTGTTTGTTCTAGTTACAGTTCATTCCAATTCTATTATGTAGAAAGCTAGAAGTGGGTTCCAGTCAAGGCATGAAGGAAGTAACTCGATTTATTTCACTTTGTGACTAAGCCTTATGGCTTCTCACATGTGTTCAGTAAAACTTTCATGTTACTTAATCGTAAAATCCGTTTGTTACTTTTAATCTATCTCACATTATCTTATTTTCCCCTTGACATAAATATTCGCTTATATTTATTGAACATTCGGCATAATATTTAATAACAATTATTATATTTCTAAACGACTCTAAAAATATGTATATTTAACATATATTAGATAGGAGTAGAACAAATATAAAAAAAATTATGTTTCACATGTATTACATAGAAATAGACAAAAAAAGATGTATGTTTAACATGTATTAGACTGAAGTAGATCATAAATAAAGATGAATGTTTAACACAACATGTATTAGATAGAAGCAGATTAAAAAAAAAACAATAAAGATGTATGTTTGAATGTTTAACACGCATTAGATAGAATGGAAGAAGATCAAAATAGATCTTGACAAATTGAAATCTGATCATTTGCTAGTCGGTAACACCTTCGTTAGATCACTCAACTTACACGTGCTCATTTCTCCCTAGCATGTTCTATTAATAGATCACACACACACACGCACACACGCGCACACAACCACAGACCTGTTAACCTCGGCATTGCTTACTGCTGTGTGAGCAACTCCAGGATTGTTTTTTTTAGGGGAGAGAATGTCATGACTCTGTAGAATACTTCGGCCTCAGATTCACTCCCCTTTCTCCCCTTCCCCCGTCCTCCCACATTGCTTTTTTTTTTATTCCAGAGGCTGGCAATGTAAGCTACCTGTGTATCTTCTAGCCGGTTAGGGGGGGGATGGGGTGGGGTGGGGAGGGTAGCATTGCGTTATGAAACGTTGATTGTGTATTTTGCGGGAGATTGGGGGTGGGGGGTGGGAGTAGAGGGTGGGGGGGGGTGTGTGTGTAGCTGCTGTGTGTGTAGTTGTGCAACAGACAGGATCGCCGGAGATAGGGAGGTAAACTTAGTTGGTATTAAGAGTAAGACGATATCAGGTGTGCTGAACATGTACACACAATGTTAGACACATTATAATAAAGAAGTACTGCTTCACAACAGTTACATATATAGTATATAAATAGTATACATACATGTACATTTCAACTTAGTGATGTGATGGACAAATAAAATACTTATAACAGAGCTGGGTATTAAAAATAATAAATAGTATACATGCATGTACATTTCAACTTAGTGATGTGATGGACAAATAAAATACTTATAACAGAGCTGGGTATTAAAAATATAAATAAGATCAGTCTGATTTTTAGTGTGTGTGTGTGTGTGTGCAGGCCCACCGACAGAAATTTCGGGCCCCTGGGCAGGGCTGTCACGCCCCCCCCCCGTGCTGATCATAATATTTTCAAAAGTTGACTGGCCAGCTCATTCCGGGCCCCTAAAACTCGCCGGGCCCCTGGGCATTTGCCGCCCCCGTCCCCCCCCTCTCGGCGAGTGTGTGTTTGTGTGTGAATTAGTGTAGGTGTCGCGTACTGTAAGCTATTTTGAATGGTTCAACTCAATAGATAAGTGACAGTAACAGCAAAATTACAGGAGTCCGTGAATTATCTGGTGAAATGAGTGAATCAGTGAGACTGTGATCCGAAACATCGTTATTCAACCATCAATCCTAGCGACACTGTGACCTACGTGCCCCCCTCCCCACCATCCCCCATCTGAGACCAGTGTGGCATCATCAATGATGATTGGTCTGTAGAAAACGCTTCGTAAAACTCTGTTGGTTTTGGGATCAGCACAGATCATCCTGTTAATTTGTTATCACATGTGATGAACACAATATTGAAAGGATGTGTTTTTTTTATCTATTAAAGAAATATTTAATACAAAAGTTTACATAAAAATTATTAAATTATTTTAAAAAATTGATGCATCGTTAATGTTCAATAATGTTAAAAGGCTGAAATACGTTTGACATTAATGTCAGAGCTAGTTGTGTTGACCGTTTATACAGACACTAACATCCACATTGTTTCGTTAAAACAATACTGTGTTCGGTTACACTTTTTTTTCTAAACAACGCACATTGATTAGAGTGTGTATTGGAAGAAACAAAAAGACTAATTATAAAAAATATATATATATAATTGTAGATGTTATTTTATGAAATTTATGGCGTATTTTTTATGTCTCTTAATTGAACAATTAAAACCCACCTAAGATTCACAAAGATCAATTACCTTGACTTAATTTAATTTCCCTTGAGTAAAATCAATTTCCATTGAGTAAAATCAACAACACTGAAAATCCCCCCCCCGGGGGGTCACGTGACTCAAGTTGTCTGGATTCAAACTACCGTGTCCCTCACCCGCACTAATTTTGTAAAAGATCCACCTGCCGCCTCCGGGGTATCGCGCCCTGGAATTAACCTCTCTGATTAATGTCCAGTCCAGACTACAAAGTATTTCTTAAAACTTATTTTTCAAAATGGGTTTGACGTGCATCCGAAAACACCTGCTAGGGGGTGAGCTAACTTTAGCTCTTACCAGTCCAAAATCTTTATAGCTACAATCATGTGGATAGTTGAATAAAGAAGAGGAAGTGGGGGTTTGGGGGGGGGGGGGATAACACATTCGTCACCGCCTCCTCATATTCCCCCCCCCCCCAGGAAGTATACTCATCACCATTAATTAAACAAAACACACACCAACTGTAGATGAAAAACAAAATGACTTCAATCTTCAATAACACTGTTTTAAATTAATTAAGTTGAGTAAACCGAACCATTTTAATTTTTTTCGACTTGTTGCAATGAAAAAAAAAAAGGATCGAATTTGATAAATTGTATTTCGATCACTTGACTATATTTGATAATATTGAAACATTTTGAAATGAGACAGCACACGGCCGAAAAGAAAAATCAAACTTCAAACGTAACCTGAAAAAAAAAAATAAAAGATAAACTATTTTTCTTAGTCATTCATTTATTTTTATCCTTCAAAATTTTGAAGAGTTCAAGTGTATGTAAGGTAAGAATATATATATATATATATATATATACATATATGTGTGTGTATGTGTATGCACGCGTGTGGGTGTGTGTATGTAAGCTTTAATTTATTATTCAAGTAATTATTGACATATTTTATTTTTAAATTGAATTGCTTCGTTAAAAAATAACAGAAAAACAAAAAAAAAAAAAAAAAGATTTTGGACAATTTTTCCAAAGTAATTAATGAATGTTATTGGTTTCAATTCGCTTCTAAAACTTACTTTTTTTTGCAGCAATATGCTCTTAATTTTCGTTTTTACGTTTTATCTTTACCACTTTTATTATTATTTTATACAAAAAAAAACCGTAATAGAATTTAAAAAATCCTTCAACACACAGTATGGTTATATCGTAAGTATGTTTGTATACTTAGTTTTTGGCATTCAGACTGATACAAATTAAAAAAAAAATTCGATGAATCTATGAACATTTATATCACGAGATTACAGCGTTATTGCGGAACAGCGCTAAACGCACTATATCGTTAAGCAGGACGTGACAGTATTTACTTTCACCGGCCATGGGTTGACATCACTGATTTGTGTTTTGGAAAAAAAAAATGTTAGAACTGCCGCAATCATGAACAAAGTTTAACAGAAATTTAAATAATAATAATTCTTAGCTGAATCGTATTTAAAAAATATGGATTAAAAGTGAGCTTATTTCAAACGTTATATTGGCATTCTGAATGCTGATTATACAAATATCCTGTAGCCTAAACCTGCCCAAAACTTAACCATAATCCTAACCCAATTTCAAGTTGAAAACAATGATAAATTTGTGCATGGTTAGACATTAAATATAAATGTTGTATTTTTTTTTAAAGACCCGGGGGAGGAGAGGGAGGGGTTGAGAGTCGGGGTTGATGACGTAAAACATCTCGTGAGGTGGAGGTGCAAAAGTACAGCCATAAGCGTTCTGTGAACACAGATACCACCGGCACCACTCACTCCATACCTGTACAGCTGTGCTGTAGTTGCATGAGCCACTCACCACCGCCACCCCATTCAGTGACGTGAGCTGTGCTGCTGTGTACGACCCATCTCTCTGACATTATCTGTTTTCGTTGTTTGTTTGGTAAGGTGGCTTCTATGCGCGTGTGCTAATAATATTTCCAATAACACCGTGGAGTAAACTGGTATTTGATGTTTAAGTCAATAGTATTTGATTCTTAACTGTATTTTTAATTCTCAGTGTTTGCGAAGTTGTAATGCTATTTAAAGCGGATTTTAAAAAAAAAAAAAAATTATTTGTGACTATTTATATTAGTACATCTTTGTGGTTTTCTGCCTCAAAAACATTTCTTTTTTTGTAAAAAAAAATATATTTAGGTGGGGTGTATTTGAATGTTTATAGATGTATTTGTAAACTTTAAAATTGTTTTATATATCTTGGTTTGTCACACATGATCAACTGTTTACTTCATTTAGATGTAAACCGCCCACGCAGAAAGTTGATATATTGTTATAAAACAAAAACTAAATATTTATTTAGTCTTATGTTGTTTTTTCAGATAATCTAAAAAATTGAATGTTTTTATTGTATTTGTTTTTAAAACCAGATAAGCCATTGGCACCATTTTAGTGTATTTAATTTTTAAAAAAATATTGTGCTTAATGTAATAAAAAAAATGAAAATCAAATCTATTAACTGTTATATAAATTAGATGAAACATTCTTGTTTGAGTTGGTTAGTAAGTGCAATCCTTAAATGCATAATCGTCTAACCCGTGTGTCTCCCTCAGGCAGTTTTCATATCGTGCGGTGTATGCGTTATGACACTGTCTCCCTCGCAGGTAGTTTTCATATCGTGCAGTGTATGCGTTGTATTTCATACATTTCTTTGTTATTTCTGTTCAAATCGTGGCAATAAAGGCCACATGTTCTTTTCTATTGCAGTATTTCGTACATTTCTTTGTTATCCCTTCTGTCGGATTTCGTTCAGCCAGCTTCAGCAGGCTTTTCCACTAGTTATAAATAGATGTCAGCTGGTTATTCTAGATTAACATCAGACCATAATGACTCAATCAAGCAGTTTTTTTTTTTTAAACATTTATTTAATTATGCTGTGTCATCAGAGCTTCTAAAAAACTGTGTTGTTTGAAATCTTATAAGTACTACCTCATACCATTTACTTACATTAGTGTATGTGAACACTCCCAGCATCACACATGTACCTCGCAACAGGCAATCTGCCACGACTTTGATTCCTTGATTAGGTTCTATTTATAGATTTCTCTATTTAACACTTTTTTTTTCCGGAAATTTCCACATTTCTTTGATGGCGTGGGTGGGTGAGTAGATCCGTGAGTTGTTGTTTTTTTTACGTCAGCTAACTTTCAATTGGCAGTTATTTATAGAAACACATTCCGAAATATTTAATGTGAACTTACTCATACATTCACTTGATTTTTTTTTTCATTAAAAAAAACAACAAACTTGCCCTCCATGAAAGTCTACAAGACTTTATATAAAAATATAATAAAATATAATTATTTATATAATGTTTAAAAGGTCGTAGATGTATATATGTATATTTGCATATTTTTTAAGTGTGATTTATGGATACATAAGAAAAATAATTTAAAAAAAAAAAACAATTGTCCACCAGTCGATAACAGTTTCACAACATAACGTACATGTTATATGTTGTGTATACACATGTTGAACTAACTTTTGACTTAAAGTTAAACTAATGTCTGAAGATACATTGATGACTCACCCACTCGCTTACTGGCTGATTACACGCTACATGTTACACACAATACACACTCGTTAATTTACCTCACACTAGTTTATTTCTTGTTGCACACCAATATTTGCGTGCTGCACACCAGTGTATTTATTGTTACACACCAACATATACTTGTTACACACCAGTTTATTTTTTATTACATACAAATATTCACTACCCGAGTGTGATACCTGTTCCGTAATAAATAAAAAATTCTTATTTCTCACTTTTTAAGAGATTTTTTACTTCGGAGTACTTTAGTTGCACCAAGCAAGAGAAATAACTCAACATATCTACATAACGTAGAATTGTGAACGATTGTTTCCCCTACTTTACGCGGTTGATTTACTTAAAGGGAAATAATCCAGTTACATATACTGTTTTCTATAAATAGTGATTTTTCATACCATAGATAATTTTATATCTATAACACAATTAATTTTTTTTTACCTTTTCTATTCTGGACCATTAGGGAACCAAGGGTCACTCGGTGTATAACAAAAGGTCGTACGCCATGCCGGTGAGACGGCAGACACCCACCATCGCCGCCCCTAGATTACACACAAGTTTTGGTAAGTGTCCTCCATATCACTTGATTACACCTCCCCAAACCCGATGAGTGTTTGCATGTTATTTTATATATGGGTTATGCTCTAGTTAGTGAACTGCAACACACAGCTTGTGTCACACATTAAATTTATGAAATCTAGACTGCGATTGCTCGCCTGTCAGGTATACTTACTACATACGGGCCAGACAGAGCTGGACTTATTGATAGGCAGATAATGCGGCTACCTAGAGGTCCCTCTGATAAAGGGGACACCTTTGGGGGGATTTCGCCAGCCAAAAATAAGGGCAACCTTAGCACGTGTCAGGGGCCTTGGGCTAAAATGACTTGACAGCTCGGGGTTTGACTGAGTGGCCCCAAGATTGTTATTCCTAGCAGCGGGAGGTCTTGACTGCATTTTCACCTAAAGCCTACAAAAGTACCTCAGCCCAGTTCCCCAAATATACTATTGCCTAGAGCCCCCTTGCCCCCTTCCCTCCAGCCGAAAAAAAAAGAAGGAAGCAGTAAGAAAGTCTCTGAGACCAGAAAAGAAACAGGTAGCAGGAATATGTAGTGGGATAGTTTATAAGGTGGGTGAATACCCTGGATGGTTTGGGGGGGGGAGGGGGAACAGTGTCCATGTCGTCATGACCCGAAGCTTTGAAACATGTTGCAACTTAAGAATGGTGCGCATTTGTATGCCATTAGCAGAGCGGGTTTTCCCCGTAGAGACGGAAACTGAGTAAATGAGATAGTGAACAGAAGTGAGGTTTAATGGACGATGCTGGAAGATGACGGTTAAAAACGGTTGTTTTTGATGTCCCTATTTGTTTCTAATTGAGGTAAAGCTGCTCATCAATGTTCAATAATGTGAATGATCTATTTATTAGGGGCCGTTCACATATAACATAACGCCTAAGGAGGAGGAGGGGTGGATATATTTTTTTATATTTTTGTTATATTGGAGGCATTTTCTACTGTTGCATAATGTTATATTGGGGGCATTTTCTACTGTTGCATAATGTTATATTGGGGACATTTTCTACTGTTGCATAATGTTATATTGGGGGCATTTTCTACTGTTACATAATGTTATATTGGGGGAATTTTCTACTGTTACATAATGTTATATTGGGGGAATTTTCTACTGTTACATAATGTTATATTGGGGGAATTTTCTACTGTTGCATAATATTATATTGGGGAATTTTCTACTATTACATAATGTTATATGGGGGGGGAGTAAAAATGGACATTTTTGCGTTATGTAATATGTGAACGGCCCCTTAACCCTAAATCCAAGTGAACATTCGATTATCCTTAGACGAGTATGTCTAATTAGTATCGATTTTAACAACTACTCCTCCCCACTTTCATGCTAACGAAAAAAAGCTGATTATCATAATGTTGGCTCGTCTGTCCAGGCAATGTCCGTCACGACTACGGCATAGAAGATAGCATTCAGAGGGCAGACTATCTTTCGAATGCTGTCCTTGAAGACACCTATGATGCTGCCACCCGCTCCCGTGGAAAGGACCATGAACTCCTTCGGAGCGTCAATGCCGCTATCGTGAGTAGCATGTCCCCGTTTTTTAAATTTTCTACTCATTCAATTTCTCGTTTACAGAGTTTTGCATTGATTTCAGCAGCAACCATTCAGTCAAAACATTCACACCTTATAATGAGTCAATATTCTATAGTTTCTTCACTTCTACAACAGCTAAAGCGGCCAAATCAATGGGATTAAAAACATTAGGCCTACTAGAATAGTTGTAGACAGTATATATATATATATAAGCTAGACTAATGGGTATATAGGCTTTAGCCTTATTTATTTAATAAAAAAAATCTATTAAGAATGGACACAACAATTGTAGACCTGCAATTTGGTCTTTTAAATTTTAGTAAAAGCAGGTGGGGGGGAAATTAGAGAAATCTCCAATAGATTACTGCTGATAGTTCAATTTCACTTATTATTGATACCCGTAGTTTAATTCATAGTATAGATCCTGATAGTAATAATATGATGGCTACACTTAATCATGGCATCGTATCAAATATCTTATGTGAGGAAGTCAAATCCATATATTCTTTTTATGTGATTGATTCAGTTCAGCAGCTAAATGAATGAACTCAGTGGCAATGCTGTTAAATGAACACATCTAATTACGCTGGAGAAAGTAACTAGATTTTAAATATTATATCAGTGACTTACAAAAAAATTCGCACAAGAAATATCACTGATATAGCCAAATAAGGACTGGCTGAAAGTGAACAGTGTATTACATGAGCATTACATCATTGGCACAAGCATAGTATCATTTCTTATGCCATGACTTTATACCATCATTTATACCATTCTGTCAATGTATGGCATATATATGTATATAAATGACCATGTTTTCTCTCCTCAGATCGTAAACCCAGCCAAACTGTGGGTTTTATTTAAGCATTACTCGATTCCTCTCATGCTAACACACACACGAAAATCATTCATCTCATTAGAAACTGAAACATCCAGGTCAAAATATTTGACTACTTATTTCTGTCTTTTTCTTCATTTCATTATAATCTTTAAAAAAAAACAATCAATCAACAATCATTGATTGAACTTATTTCTTTGTTGCTGTTTTTTTTTTCCATTCTTACCATTGTTATGAGATGAACGTGTTTGTTGTATATAACAACATTCAATAATAAAAATCAAAATTTTGTTTCATCTGAATTATGTCAAGTCCTCCACAGATCTCTCCTCGACTTTTTAAGTTTGAAAAAATGAGTACATATAAAAGTTTGATGGGAAAATTGTTATGGAAGAAATGAAATAAAGCTCAAAAAATACAAACAAAAGAATCAATAGGGCCTCTGTTTACAACCAATCCATATGATCTATACCACAGTAGTCTCCCCTACACATATACACAGTAATCACCAGTACATTCTGTCCATCAGAACCAAACCATTGTCATTACCAACCATATTCCTGTCACTCTATAATTTGTTTAGTCCATCTCCCCACCACCTTGACCACCCCCCACCCCTCCCCGCCAATCTTCATCAAGAAACTGTTGACGGTTTTTCCAAACACATTTTTGTTTTTTTTTTACATTTATATCTTCCTTTTTTTTCAAACCCTGTCTCATTTTGAAAACTTCCTTTTTTTTCCTCTTTGTATTTATTCCTGTAGATCTAGATGATCCTTGTGATTTGGTTTTTATTATTATTATTTTTTTTATTATAAATTACGAACAGTTCATAGTAAAAACTTTTTTTTTTCCAAGTTCGCATTTCCAATAATTAGTAATGGGCTTCGTTCAGTTGGCATTGGCGGATGGTGCGATCCATGTTATTTGTTATGGATCTGGAGAATTGTTTTTTCTTTTTATTAAATATCTGTTTGTTTTTGTCTTCTGTTGAAATAGAAATATAGCTCATATTTATAGAAAAATAGAGAGATCATAGCATTCAGCCACCTGCCGCTCAGTAAACAACATGTATAAGAAAGTTATACATTTACACAATAAATTGAAAACATTTTGATACTCTGCAATTTCTGACGACAGTTTATTCCAAAAAAAATAAATTTTCTAATGACATATTTTTAAAAAGTCACATTAAAATGTGATTACATTTTCACTATTTTAGCTGCAAAAAAAATATCGGTAAAGATTAATGGAGTTAGGTTGAAATTAAAAGTCAATCGCTCTATTTATTTATTTTTGTTTACTAAATTTCCTGAATTTAGTGTTTTCGAAAAACAAGCTCTGAATGATTTTTATTCTTGGAAAAAAAAAATGATACTTTTTATAGCCTACAATTTTTGCAGCACTCGCCTAGTAAGTCACGTGACAACACCCCTACCAGGGCTGGCCGCCAAACTAGTCGCCTCCGGTCGTTGTCTCCAGTGGACATCAGGCCAAGGGTCAGATCTCAGGCTGTGGTCCCCTACAGAAACATCGAGAAAATCAAATCGGCACTCGCCTCCGCCCCGCCCCCCAGCTCCCTGTTGTCGTCCAGGATCGACTCCTACCTGAAAGGTTCCTCCCTTCCCCCTAGGCCGTTTACTAGAGACCTTAACAGTAGCCCCTCGTATAGATCTTTCCTGCCTCGCTCTCGGAGTCCCAGTGAGTCGAGGTCTTACTCGCCGCCGTACTCAATATACGCCTCAGAGTCGACCCTCCCCAGGAACACTCACTCGCTTTCAAGGTATTCAAGGTCTCCGTCACCATACCGAGTGAGCCTGGCCAGGAAGTACGACGTGGAAGCAGGTGATAATGGCGATGATGACGACGAAGACGACTACACGATAGGCTCCTACCGGCGCAAATATAAAATTATCAAATCACCATCAGCGGCGGCGGCGGCGGCAGGGCACGAAAGGGCCGGCTCCCCCGACGGCAGTGAAGACGAGTACTACTACGACGCCTATGACACGTTCTCCAACTACACTTGCCCCAGGCCGACAGGCGTGTCGCCATTGAAGCTGAGCACCTACGACGGCGACTATGATGGCTCGTACGAAGCCGACATGGCCGAGATGTACGACTACGTGCCATACGGTCCATCCAAGCAGGGAATCCTAGAGTTGACCCCAGAAGATAGCAGCCACATTTCCTACACATCCGTTCTTCCCCGCCTGTCTTCTCCCAGCCCATCCAGCAGGTATAGTTATAGTAGTTGTTTAGCCCCCTTACCCAAGTACTCGGACGACACCACCACCGCGTTGTCTCCTCCAGCACACGCTAGTCGCCACTTGCTGGACTCGCTCGTGTCCAGCGCGGCAGCAAGGGCTAAGGCCGTCCTTGAGAACTCGAAGCTACCAGAGTACAGGAACGCCAGTCTAGTCTTGAGCGTCGAGGGCAGCGCCTTGTCCGAGGACGGGCAGAATCGATACGGCTTCAGGTACTACCCTCCACCCATTCCACTCAAGGGATCCCAAATCGGCCTAGATGAGCGCATTCTACACATTTCACCCAAACCTGTCAGCGAGGCGGATTCATTTCTGTCCACATATTTAACCAGACTTCGTAACATCCGTTCAGATATTAGGGACCATGTCAACAAGGGCGACTACGGCCGGTGTACGAGCCTGACGCCGAAGCCCTCCTACGTCCACCACACCGTTTCATTGCCTGTGCACGTCTCCGGCAGACCCCACAGCGTGGCCGTGTCATCTTACCGGTCGCGGCTGAGCGACGGCCAGTCCCACCGTGTGGACGTCTTCCCGCTGGTAGTGAGCGAGGCGTCCTTGCCGACAGATAAGAAGCTGCACTTGCCCGTGTACAGGGCCGGCGGCAGCGGCGGCGGAGCGGACAGTAGCTCCTCTACCAAGCTTACTGTACTTGAAAAGATAAATATCAAGGTAAACCCCACATAACCCCTTCCCTCCCTCCCCAGACGTACGTCACAACACAATGGAGACATTTCGGGATGTTTGATGCATAAATATTCCGCAAGTCTTGAAAGATAAGATTCTTGGAGATTTTATTATTATCATTATTATTTTAGTACTATAATTCTTCCCCACGTCCCGAAATGTCAACAGTAATATTGATAATTTTATTTGAGTATTGTCTACTTGATGACATCTCCGGACATCTTGTAATTTCTCAAACTTCATGGGCTGCTCAAATTATATAAATTGTTTTCCCCAAGGCTTTTTTTATTCCCTTTGCTCCAAGAGGGGTTAGCAATATGACAATACTCAGGTATTTATTTTTATCGCAGATGTAATATCTAATACTAATTAAATTGATTATTAATTAGTAATTAGGTTCTCTTATAATCCCAGTATTTATGACAAATGTTACCATAGTTAAAAAAAAAAAGAAACTAAGGAATGAATCTAGACAAAACACTTATCCCGCAACTGATGTAGACTGCACGTTACGTTGATGCAATAGATCATTTTACTCTTGTGCTGATAAATGTTGTGTTTTATTTTAACCCCATGAATGCCACGCCCACCTTAACCCTCAAACAACTGGAATGACTCCATGCCATTATGCTTAACATTAGTGTTTTTTTAGGCTTAGTTTTATCTATTGCTTATTCTCTGTTTCCCTCGTTCTCTCTCTCTCTCTATTTCCCTCACACTATCTCTTTTATCTAAGCTTTTCACCCTGAGTTCACGCATCTCCAAAAAAAATAAAAGAAAATCTCATTTTATCCCTTCAGCTTTTTTGCTTTTCGTGTTAAGCACCAATGCGACCAAAATAACGGGCAACGGAACCTAAATAACACCAGAATGTAATGTAAACAATAAAGAGCTATTTTTAAAAATAAATAAAATAACAGAGCATGCCTTGGCTTAGCTTTCATTTTACAACCGCAATGCTTCATTACCTCCTGGATGTGGATGACTGTCTATTTTTAGGATCAAAAGTTTGTTGCTTTGTTTCTTGTAGGGATGATTGTTTGAATGTTACAAACAAATTGAACAGTTTTCAAAGTTCAATCGCATTGAATGAATGTATTTTGAAGACAAGTTTGTAGAGATCATTTTTTTTTCTGTTGTGTGTTGAAGTGACCCTATTTTTTTTACCGGTACTTATAAACGTAGAAGTAAATCAGACATGCAAACACTATCCGAAGTTCTCTTAATATGTTTGCTATTTTTCTTTCTTAAACATCGATTTATCGATCATTTACTCAAAAAGTGAAAAAAAAATAATTAACAGACCAAATAATCAACAAGAGATCTGTGGTGGACATAGTAACATTTTGTTTTATCTCCTTGTAAAGATTAGTAAAGGAACAGGGTAGACGAGAACCAGTCAGATTTCAATAAAGCCACCAGTTGTTAATGCCAGGATTTACAAGAGCTGAGATTGGTTATCTCTCCGACTCCCGAACTATTCAGAGTTATACAGTAATATAGCTTAACGTTGTTTTTAAAGTAACTAGGTTCAGAATTTAAATAGACATGGATTTTATGAGTAATTATACAATTATTGAATTAATAACTCAAAATACGTGTCTATTTGAGTTAAGTATGTCAGATTGTTGGTTGTTTTATTTCACAATGCAATTATTAACAAAGGAATGCAAGCTTTTATCTGTTTCCAGCTGCTGTAGCTTTGACATTAGAGCCATTAACCACTTATTGTTCAATTAAGCAAACATATTATGACATATACTGCTGCCAGAATTTAAGCAATTATTTTTTTTTTCAAATCTCTACTTCTGCCTTGTTTTCATTTTTATTTTATTTTTAATCTAGGCGCCTTCTTTCCTCCTCATGTATTGCTTGTATTTAACCCATGCATGACTGATACAAGATTGACATTCTAAGAAAATGTTTGGCTTTTTTTAAAATACAAAAGTAGAGGTAAAACATTTGGATTCTGTAAAGTACATGGTGTGTATAAACAAACAAACAATAGCGCCAGGTCGCCAAATCTGTGAAATCTGTTTTTATAACCGCCACTGGAAAACAGTCGAAGCCTCGTTATGGTCAAATAATCATTTCATTTTTTTTCTATTTATTAAATTTTTTTTTCTTATATTACAAAGATAAGTTTGATTTGTGTCGGAAGCGGATAATGGTTATATAGCGCCGGTGGCTGATCTTGCACAATATAACAATACCGATTATAATTATTGACTGATTTTTTTTTTCACTTTAGTCCAATATTTGTTTATTTATCTTTGGTTTTAATTTGTTCCATGTTTGTTCTCGTTGTAGTTATTTAAAATGTTTCATGTATTTTTTTTCCAAATCAAAGAATGATTTTTTTTTTGGTCCACGGAATTTTTTTAATTTATTGTTCTGCTGTTCCATTGAATTGCCCCGGGCGAATTGAAGTGTATCGCATCCGTCAACCAATGTCAAGTCGAGCCCATTACTTTTGTAAGAACGAGATTTCTAAAGTAGCTAGAAGACGTGAATGCCTCCAACTTATTGTCATTTATGCTACTAATACAAAAATGAAAATGATGAGCTATGCAATTCAATTTTCTGGTCGTGGTTAGGTCTCAATGCTGAAAATACAGGAGGCATTCATTTCGTTTTGTCACAAAGGTACAGCATTCAGTGTTTCTCTGTTTGCAGGAGGTCTTAGAACTCTTGTTTCTTCTTCTTCTTTCTCTCACACTGAATTTCCGTCTTTTCACCCACCCACTACCCCCATTTTTCTCCACCCTTCCATTTCATAGCCCACCTCTCATAGACCACCTCTTTGTGTAGTTTGGTTTTCTTCTCCCATGAAAGATGTAAACCTACTCCCTGCAGGTGTCCACAGAGCAACACATAAGTCCTCGGGCCGCTTCGGTCAGCAGGAGGGTGCGGGCCAGCACAGTTCCACCGCTGTCTCGTCCCTATCCTGGACAGCAGGTCCAGCAGCAGCAATACATCAAGGTAGCGGCGCCCTTGCTGGCCAAACAGTCACCTGCGGGGCCTGTGTTTGTTATGCTGGTTCCTAATAGTAGCTTTAGACCCATTAATAATAACATCATCGCCTCTAAGCCAGTCGTTCTATCACAGGGCGAGTCCCCATGGTCCGTCAGGGCACGTGCTGTCTCTGTCCCACCGGCCGACTATAGAAGTGTGCGCGGCGCATCTGTGCCACCGCCTCGTACAAAGAGATCAGCTGCTCCGTTGTATAAGCCTCCAGAGCCCCTGCTGAGCTCAAAGCTGTGGGCTCACACGCCCGTCAGGCCAGATCTCCTGCGGAGCGTCAGAGCCAAGTCCTTGGAGCCAACACGCCGTGCCAGCGCCTATGAGTCTCCGTTCAAAGAGCCGCTCCCCACGGCCACTCTCTGGGCCCACAGGCCAAGGGTCTTGAGAAGCGACGCACCCAGAATCGCAAGGGCCAGGGTCGAAAACAGAAAGTCCTACCCCGGGGCCCTGAGCAGAGCCGCAAGTGAGCCGAAACTGAATTTTGAGAGACCGTCTGATTACTACTACCTGAGTGTCCCGGATGTGAAAGAGAGGGCTCTGTCCAGATATCTCTACGCCCATCGTGGAAAGTACGGGCCTGAAACGAAACCTCCACGGCCA
This sequence comes from Bulinus truncatus, assembly GCA_021962125.1. Lineage (NCBI taxonomy): Eukaryota > Metazoa > Mollusca > Gastropoda > Planorbidae > Bulinus > Bulinus truncatus. Next base: position 307,897 of record JAGDYQ010000049.1, on the reverse strand, counting down.
TCTCTAGGGAACTTTCCCCAAGTCTATGTCCCATGGAACGGTCCTGGGCCAAGTAATAGGTCAAAGGTGATTACGTTTATTATCAATACATGTTTCGTTTTCCTTCTGATTACAAATTTTAGTTTTAAAATGTGCAAGTTTTTTTTCCTATTATTATCAATATAAATGAAAGAACCTAAGTGCAATATCTATCGATTTTTTTATACAGTAAGAGAAGATACAAAAATAATAGTAAAAAAAATATGTTCGATTACTATTTCTATTATATAAAAGCTAAAAGTAATTGCACCTTCATTTAATCTTAAAAGAAGGAAAACGAAAGATTTTAAAATTGACCTTTGTTTTCAATATTGCTATTAATCACAATATATGACAACTGTTGCTATCCGCCATTTTCTCCTTCAGGCTGCAGCTTATGTGTCTCAATGTTTATTTCACGTCTGGTCCTCTGTTGGCTTTATCCCTTTGTTTTATCTGGCTAATTAAAATTTCGCTTTTTAATTTTTATATTTCTTTATTTTTTTGCTCGTTTTTTTAAAATTAAAAAATGTATGTTTTGTTACATATAAATCTGCTAAAAATATCATTTCCACTGCCATTTAAAAAAAAAAGTTAGGTGAAAGCGTATGCTTGGAAGAAAAATACTTTTTTGGTCTTTGATGATCAGTGCCTTTGAACATAACCGTTCATTACATATTTTCTGTACTAGTTTATTTTAAGTCTTTAATCTTGACTTTCTCTTAGGGTATTCAAGGCATATTCGTTGTCGCTTCTCTCAGTATCTGAAATGATCTTCAGTAACTAGCGCTTTGTCTTTTTTGTTAATAAACACACTCTTGCATGTTTGATTTTTTTATAATCTAATACCAAAGATGGCCACCGACCCGGGGATCGGTATCAGTAATTGAACCAATTCAGATAGGATATCTTGAGTATTTAACTTCGATTTTTTTCTCTCCCTTTTTATTCTTTTTTTCGTTTTTTCACGTCTTTACTGTGTTCGTCCATATTTTTTTTTTATTTTTACATGCTGCATAATAAGAAGGGGATGTCATTAAATGGCGGAAAACAAAATTTTGTCAATTTGTGATCAATACGTGTTCATTTCAAATTGTCACCACTAAAAATAAGTGCAAAGCCTTTTTTAAAACCCCTCCTCCCTCATTTGTTTTTTCTGACAATCCAATGGGAACATTACCATACGGCCGATAGTACATTGGCTTAAAATAATTATAAAAGATTCTTATTTGCGCACCACGTAAATTTTAACTCCGGTCATGCGTTTTATAAAATACACAAAAAAATAATGTTGAATATCGGTGGCGGTCTTGGCGCTAGTGTTGTGTACATACCATGTATAGAACTGAATCTGTTGTTTACTTATATCAGTTGCCTCTGCTTGGCCGCTTTTGTTGCAGGCCTCCCGATGAAGGCGTAAACATTTATCCATTAAAAAAAAACAAAAAAAAAACATGGCTGTATACTAACAGGAATGGACTCTCTTCTGCTGGTTGACAGTTTAACATGTGATGCTTGTGCAATGTGGAGCTTTTCTTTATTTTAATCTGTGACAGTGGTTTTAATCCAGAGGGTCACTTCGACTTTGTCAAAACAGCAAACAAAATATTTGCAAAAAAAAAGTGAATTGAAAAAGTAAAACTCTTTATAAAAAAAAATCTAGAAACATTGAATGATCAATTCTTTATTTTTTTTTAATGATCAAAGAATTGAAATCATTAATATTATTTTAATCAGTGGAAGTAGTATTAAATGAAAGCTCTGTGACCCGTGGATACCAAAAAAAGAACTGACTGTTTAAAAATAAATAATCTCTAAGAAAAGTGAATCTTGCATAAAGCTCTCCGCTTGCACGACAGTTTGCACGCCCAGTGATAGTTTTGCAAGCCAGTGATACGCTAGAGGCACTAACTGACACACTAAATGTGAAAAGAATAAAATGTCTCTTTAATTGACAAAAAAAAAAGCCATCAAGCAAAACAATGTCTTACCTCCATGTTGGATTCTGCTCCGTCAGGCGGCAATCATCGGAAGCAGGCTTGAAACTGAAGGCGCCAAGAAGCCCAGGAGACCTCGTTCGGAGTTCGCTGCCAACAAGCTCCGCGAGATGAAGAGAGACGAAATTGAGGTAAGGTCAATGTCACTTGAATAGCAATGTCATGGTCGGCTGGTTGATCGCTCACCTGCCTGGCCGTGTGTTTATTGGAGTCAAAATATGGAGGAATTTTTTTTTTTTAAATCTTGTTCTGGCTGGAAATGTTCATGTTAAACTATATAGGTTTAAGAGAAAAAAAAATCAACAAACACACCAGGAACTCAGAAACGGAATCGAAAACATAAGTACGTATACGACACTAGAAAGCGATGTAACATTTCACGATAGAAATGATATTCGTATCGAACGCCGGAACAAACGCCGGAACGGTTGGTCTTGAGCGGCTATGTACGATAACCCAATAACACGAACGACTGGTTTAGAGGCTCTTATGAAATTTAATGCATTTTTGTATTTTTTATATTCCAGTTTGTTTTATTTCATGAAACACACAGGTGTGACTAAAATTCACATGTAAATTATTCCATGCACTCTCACTAAAATAAAATATGAATTAGATGATTGTGTGTGTGTGTGTTGTAAGTGTTGTTTTGATTACTATTTGAAGTATAACAACACTGAAAGAAGATTATTTTTTTTTGAAAATGCTAAACATAAGCATTTTCTTTCTTCTATAAAACTTTCGTTTCAATGCAATATTATTTTTTATAATTCAAAAAAATCCTTCGAATTGATTTGAACTGCTTTCTATGCATGCCAGACTTTAAGTCCTCTCATAAGTATGCCAATTTGTTTTGTTTCATTGGCTGATCTCTGCTTGAACCTAATGCTCCCATTTGTTTTTTATTCTTCATCTTCATCAATTCACCCATTCATTCAGGCACTACACCCAGTGCTTCATTGTCATCAGTTTCAATCATCAAGATTTTCACTTGTGACAGTCATACCTACACGGTAAATATTGATGTTCATCACTACCCAAACCAGCACCTCCTTATTGTAATACAGACTTATCATTCAACCCAGTATCACCATCACTGATCTCATGAACCACACACGCAACTTTACAGCGATAGCAATAGCACAGCTTTTAAAAGAAAGATTGTATTTCATTTATTTATTTTTTTTAACTTCATACTTTGCAGTTCAGTTTTCAGCTGCTAACATTTTGTGGAGTTACTGGGGAAAATATTTATGTGCTGGCCCATGAAATGCACGTACTTTTTGAGTTCATTGTGTACAGCTGTGTGCAATCAATTGTTGTGAATTACGTCGTCATAATGTCATAGACGTGCATGCCATTTGTTTTGTGACAGTATTGCATATTCATACATTTATATTTGAATACTTTTAAATCAAATTTACATTGTAAAATATATTTTACAACATGGTAAAATTGTTTTCTACCTATTTTGAAATGAGTTTTTTTTTTTGTAAACGGGGAAAACTTCAGTATAGGTACTACTAGTAGACCAAATTTAGTTAGCTGGCCTCATAAATCATTTAAATACTTGAAAAAGTTTAGATTCAAATGTCTGTCCATGTTAGTACATTAGTAAACGTTTTCATACTTAATAAATAGGAAAAAAATGTCACCCCATGGCAACATGATTCTTTGAACAGTGATTCTATCATACATACCTTTGTGGAACCAAAGTCTTTCCAATACACTAATACTTTGGCAGTAGATAAAAATTTACTTTGTTTGGTGGATTAAACCACTTTGTTGGTTGGATTAAACTACTTTGGTAGTATATGAAACTACTTTGTCGGTTGGATTAAACGTCTTTGTTTGTTGGATTAAACCACTTAGGTAGTGTGTACAACTACTATAGTATTAGGATAAAACTACTTTGTTTGTGGTAGTGGTTTCGTCATGTGTATTCTGATCAGACCTATATGTCTGAATACATCTACGCAATCAATAAAGTTGTCTGGTTAATATAAAATATTTTAACCTTTAGCCGTGACTGCTTAGGCCAGACATCAATTCCAATGTTTGATATCACAGGTGATGTCCTCAAGCTTAAGATGTGGGTCACAGCGAGACTCTATGTCTCAAGTCAGTTATTTCTTTTGCCTTTATTTGAAGCTGCTGAAAATGTTTGGTAGGCTCAATACACCTTGTTTTCAGTGAAGCCACAACTTTTTTTTTTAAAACTCAGGAAATCAGATGCTCTGACTGACATCACTGACTCTTTATTTTTTTTTCTATACTTGAGTAACTGCATTCACTGGATTACTTGAGTCTCACCGATTTCTGTATACATTTAAATTGGATCGTTTATTGTAGTCACTTTATATTGTTGAAGTGGGATTAATGTAGTATTGCATTAATGGAGACTTCTCTTCTTCCTTGTACAATTTAGTTCACTATCTGCTAAGTAAAATGTATACAAGTGGTGGTGATACTTGTACAAATTAGTTCACTATCTGCTAAATAAAATTATACAAGTGGTGGTGATACTTGTACAAATTAGTTCACTATCTGCTAAATAAAATTATACAAGTGGTGGTGATACTTGTACAAATTAGTTCACTATCTGCTAAATAAAATTATACAAGTGGTGGTGATACTTGTACAAATTAGTTCACTATCTGCTAAGTAAAATGTATACAAGTGGTGGTGATACTTGTACAAATGAGTTCACTATCTGCTAAATAAAATGTATACAAGTGGTGGTGATACTTGTACAAATTAGTTCACTATCTGCTAAGTAAATTGTATACAAGTGGTGGTGATACTTGTACAAATGAGTTCACTATCTGCTAAATAAAATGTATACAAGTGGTGGTGATACTTGTACAAGTGAGTTCACTATCTGCTAAATAAAATGTATACAAGTGGTGGTGATACTTGTACAAATTAGTTCACTATCTGCTAAATAAAATTATACAAGTGGTGGTGATACTTGTACAAATTAGTTCACTATCTGCTAAGTAAAATGCATACAAGTGGTGGTGATACTTGTACAAATTAGTTCACTATCTGCTAAATAAAACGTATACAAGTGGTGGTGATACTTGTACAAATTAGTTCACTATCTGATAAGTAAAATGTATATAAGTGGTGGTGATACTTGTACAAATGAGTTCACTATCTGATAAGTAAATTGTATACAAGTGGTGGTGATACTTGTACAAATTAGTTCACTATCTGCTAAATAAAATTATACAAGTGGTGGTGATACTTGTACAAATTAGTTCACTATCTGATAAGTAGATTGTATACAAGTGGTGGTGATACTTGTACAAATGAGTTCACTATCTGCTAAGTAAAATGTATACAAATGGTGGTGATACTTGTAAAAACTGTTACAATATTACGTCATTTGATGAACGTTTGCAAAGATCATAATAATGTGTCGTTCCATTGTTGATTCTAGGGTCACCATTTTGTACAATACATAGGCTCTTTTCTTACACTACCACCACCCTACGCGAGCCTGCAGTTGGTCTTGAACCCGTGACCTGCACAACGTCAGTCAGAATATCTGCCACACAACTATTATTCTCTCAACCAACAGTCCCTAACAAAGCCTATAAGGACTATCGGGGTCAGATGAGGTCGCCTATTTTGTGGGATTGTTTGGCTAGTACAATGCCCAGCCGCCTTTTCCCCCCAACAGTTGTCATGTACATTTGACTTAAGAACTTGATCGGACTCAAAAAAAGGTCTCTACACTCACCTTGGCTCGAACCCGGGTTCTTACGTACGTCACGCTTTACCACACTGCCAGCCCTTCTCCGATTTGATACACTCCATTGCCGTGGTTCTCGACCAGTGGTAGGTGAAAGGTTATACAGAGTTACGCAGCGACATATAAAAGTAAAGTTCCCTTAAGCCCCAAAGGGCTCATCGGGGCAGATGAAGTGTAGAATTCATCTGTTTCAGTAACCTGGACATATAAAGGGATTGTGTTGTTAGCACAACGCCCAGCCGCCTTTACTCTCCCAACTTAAAGTCAGGTACCCATTTAAAGCTGCGTGGACTTGGGGGACTTTCACCAGGACCCGAAAAAGTTACATTATTCTAACTGAGATTCGAACCCGGGATCCTGCGGTCGACAGTCAAGCACTCTACACCACTCGACCACCCTTCGACAGATAGTTTAAAACAACCCAAGAGTTTGAGGAAGGACGCCAGTTTGCTGCATGACTCATTATTGCCAAACCACGTGCCCAAGAGTCACATTACAAATGTAAGCTCATTACATTGTGAAAATAAGTACATTTATTCGTGAACTGACGTGAGAGGGGTACCCGATGACTTAATTTCGCACCATTTTGGGGTAGAGTCTCGAAAAGTGTTGAGGACCGCCGCTCTATTGGATGAAGAGATTTCATCAGATCTCTAGACTTTAGAAAAAGAAGATAGCTGCCTTCTAATTGTCAAAGTGTCTTGTTCACTGTCAAAGTGTCTTGTTAAATCTCAAAGTGCTTGTTCATTTTCAAGTTTTTGTTCGCTGTCATAGTATCTTGTTGACTAATAAGTAGATATGACAAGCCTGCGGCGGCGGGGGGAGGGGGGGGTGACCCTGTTTATTTTAAATGCATTCAATTAAACTCATTACTCCAGCTAATTAAATGATTTACGTGTGCACAATGTACACACCAAAGGTGTGTAACATGTAATGGTCCGAACCAGAACAATGCTAGAAGCCATCTTAATTTCAGGAAGGCATTTACTACCGAACTCCAGTCATGGGGACCTTGCAAGCTTCGAGACCACCATTGGTAAGTCAACGTAGTCAGATGGTAGCCAGTATAGGTAGCCATTATAGGTAGCCATTATAGGTAGCCATTAACTCATTTGTATAGATCATGATTGATCTAGATATTTGATGATCTCAGTTGTGCTTTGTAATAATATTTAATATTTGTATCCATATTCAGATGATCTGAGTTATGGGCATAGTTGATATAGATTGTTCATATTCGTATGTTATAAATAATAATGAATGTTTCATTCAATAGAAAGGCTTTATTCAGATTCATTTCAACCATAGCTTTTCAATTTAACAAGACTAATATTGTACATAGAATTTCTCGCAATCTTAATTATCAGCTTCTAGTTTCGCATAACTTCTTTGAGTACTATGCTAAACATTTACTAGTACATCTAAACACTGGAAATAACTTATAGGTCTAATCACAAAGTAACATGCAGCACTCCTCACAGCATTGTCACATATATAACATTTTATGAAAAACTAACACACACAATTTTTTTTATAGCAAAGCACTCACTATTTCTTTCTGTCTTTCTCCGTATCATTCATTTGCCATACTTTTTGTATTTATTTAATAAGAGTTTAACTTTTTATTATTATTTTTTTTTGCTGCTTCAACTACTTTTGTTTTTACATAGCCTTTGGTCAGTTTCATACAACCTTTTTGTGAAAAAAAAATGTTTTTTACCCATTCTTCCTTTCGTAGAATTAACTTTTTTCTTAATCCCGCTAACCACTGATCAGTCTTATTACTACCAAATACTTTGTGATTATTTTATTTTAAAGTGCCATAAAAATAAATGGATGAAAATGTACTTAAATTTCTGTTGTTTGGTTTTATAGTGAGTTAGAACATTCAAAGATTCAAATTTTACCTTGGAATTTACTTTCTAGAATTTACTCCATTGCAACATTAGAAAAAAAATATTAGCTAAACATTTGTAGTTTTACAGTGTCTTAGAGTTTTTTTTAGATGATTAGCATATCTTAAAATAGTGATGAGTACAGTATATGAATGCCTTTAGTTGTTTAGTAACCAATGTACCCTCCTTGTCCAGCCTAAACCCACCGACAGAAAGGCTATCAGAGATGTAGACGGTTTCACTAAACCCAAAAATCTTTTGTCTTGGCAGGTACGTAAACAATAATGGGATCAAACAACAACAAATAATTTCCCATAGTTTTTTTTTTCTTTATAACTTTAACCAAAATTTAAAGTTTACCTTATGAAATGAAGTTTGGATGAATTAAAAATTAAAACTAGAAGATGGTCTAATGTTAAAATAATATTTTTTTTTAGTCAAACGCTGTTATCTGTTTCACTCCACAAAGAAATATTGCTTCTGTCAAATTTCGACTCCACTAATAGTTTTATATTTTATTTAGTTTAGTTTTGCAAGCATTTGAGTAACAGTTTTATCACAATGGTAGTGCCCCTACCCCTTGATTCTGATTTTTTATGTCTTGACATTGTTGATTTAACCTTGACCCTCTGTTGACCCCCGCCCACAGTACCGTGTGGAATCGAGGTTGACTCCTGACGACATAATTTATGAGCCGTCCAGTTTCATTCGCATGAGGGAACGGGTAAAAGATGTCCAGGAGAAGATGGACAGACAGCGGCAGTTGTTGGACCGGTATCTGGACAGCGACTTCAAGATTCAGTCCAGCGCTTCTCAAAAGTAATGACCACACCTTTACAATCAACACAAAAAAAAAAATCAAATATTCATAATTTCACACTGAGTTGTCTACCTGTGGCGGTTCATGACGGCCTACAAGTGGTGACGAAAAACTGACAACTGATCAAGTATTGATATTTTATTGATTTTTTTTTTCATAAGTGACCGAAAGCTCGTTATGGATCGCCAGGTGGACATTTTGATTATAGAAACATTTATGATGAATGGTTTGTGTTTTCATTACAAATTACCTGCCCAACTAACTGTACCAACTCAAGACTTAAAAATTTTTAAAAAACAACTATTTTCCTTTTTCCATACCATTTTTTTTTAAAGTTCCGAAGTTTTATTATTGCTGCATGAAAAAACAGACCTTTGCTTGGCCATGTTACTACATGAAAAAAAAAATGCCTGTATTTTGTACACAGTGCATCGATCGTGAACAAATGCATGTAACATTTTTAGTCTGTCGACCTTAAGTTCATCCTCTGTTTTGACTGCACAATTTATTTTCAAACATTTGCAACTTCCTCCCCCATGAGCAGTCCAAAGGCTTTTTAATGTCTTCCATTTTTTTTTCAATCATCAAGTATTAACAGGTAAATAGATTTGACAGGAGAGTTAAACTTTTATACTATTACTGTACAATGTTCCTGCCCAAGAATATATTTTTTTAAAAATCATGAACCAACCAGTTTCGTTCTCCGTTTACTTGTGTTATGATTAATGTTTTGACGTTTATAATACTGTAATCATTCCCACATTTTATTTGACATTTATTTACTCAAATAAATTTAAAAAAAACATTGAGATTTCATCTCTGCATATGTATGTGCACGGACATTACACTCAACATTCAAAAGCAATACTCTAAATGGTTAAAAGCTAACATCTCATTAAAAAAATTATAAATGTTATCGTTACAGAATTGATAATAATTCAACGAGGAAATGAGATACACACTTCACTGTTGTGATGTGATCAATTTTTGGTTTTAATTAAAACCATGATAATACTTAAGTGAAGCTACCTCCCTCCCCATATTACTCAAACACTTTGAATCTCACTGAAATCCATATTGTTTTTTTTTTACTGCTTGACCTTTTAAGCAGTCGCCTGCTCGCAGAACTGAGCCAAGGCCAAGGTCCTTCGAGGAGTCGGACGATTTAATCCGGACCGTGGCTGCCTCGTCTGCTACAGCAGCCGTGTCCACGTCATCATGGGATTCCTTGCCGACTAGGCCGAAGTATGAGATCAGAATAGCCCCGCAGGTCACCAAGACCCAGAGCACCGCCAGGTACTGGTGCTGAGCGTAACTCTCCACAAGCGCCCACTGGTAGACAGCTGGGGGTGCTGATTTAATTTACTCCCCCTCCTCCCTCCCCCTTCCCCCCTATATCCACAGCCCTTCCCACCCCATTACCCACCATCCACACTTTATTTTTTCTTACACAATACAACCTTCAGTTGGTATTTTTACTCGACAATATCCTTGATCAGGGGTGGGCAAACTTTTTGAATCGTGAACCCCAAACGGCTCTTAAATTTGACTGGCCAGGCCAAGAGCTGAATAACTGAGTATTTCTATGAAATAATCTATCTATCTATCTATATATATATATATATATATATATATATATATATATATATAACACAACTTCAAGACGAGGACTATTTATAGATTGTGGAATTCCCGAATACGTCGGGATATTTTACGCCGTGGGATGACTAGTACATGTATACATTAAATATAAACGTCATTGAGTTAAACGAGCGGGTGGGAGCGGGGGATGGATCAAGCAGCCTAACGGGCCGATATTGCCCCGTGGGGTCCTATTTTGCCCACCCCTGTCCTTGATACACCTGTGTAGCAGTTTGAAACATTTACCTGTGGCACTTGAATATATTTGTGTATCACACTGTAGTACAGATTAGATTCGTCTTGTTTTTAAAAGTTAGTTACGGTCAGTACCAGACCGACTTTAAAATCCTTTATTTTTTTTTTTATTTTATTTTATCCTTGACGCTGAAATCAGAAGTAACTAAATGTCTCATTTTGTGCAATTATTTTTCGCCATTTTTTGCCACAAATCAGAAAATTGAGAATTAGAAAAATATTTTTAATCAAAAACCCTTTTTTTTCTAGTTAATAAATCATGCACAAATGTCAAAGTGACATAAGGATACAGTATTTTTTTTTCAAATAGTTTTATCGAGCGTGTCAAGTAGTTTGACTAATTAATTAATGCATGATTTATTAACAGAAAGCTTATCTGCAATTAAAACACCAGTCCATTGTCAATATAATATGAGAGTCGCTAGCAACAGTTGTAATTGTTTGCTCTGTAACCAATTTTACCGTTTTGAATAAGTTATATGGTTTGTGTCTTTACTCATATAAGCAGAAGAAAAAAAAAACAATTAACAACACATCAAACGTGTCTTACGGCTATAGTTCGAAGTCGCGTAACGTTACGCGTAAGTTACCGTAAATTACGCGTAATTTACGGTAACGTAATTTTTGGAAAATTACGCGTAAATTACGGTAATTTAAAAAATGCATATTTGACGGCCATTTTTAATTGTTTCTGTCGCAATTTGTTGTGTTAACAGCGGCGATTAATTAATTTCAGTGATTAGGAGTACCATCTACATCCGGCCACAAGCCTAAACCGGAAGTATTCGTTTGGTAAATCAGCGTAAACCGTACAGTATATTGTTTGTTTTAATCGTTTCAGTAAACATAATAAAATAAATATTTTCAATAAGGAAGCCAAAGTCTGGTTAAAAATAAGACAAAATCATAAAAATTTTCTACACAAGCCGCCATGAGCTGTATGGCAAGCGGCCGTAAGCCAAACGGGGAGGTTATAAAACCCAAAAATAAAAAAAAAAAAAAATAATTTTTAAACATTATCTATATATGTTCCGAATGTCATGAAACGTATAGAAAACATTTTACTGTGTATAGTGCTTCCGTCGATCGCGTCGGCCGCATTACGCTGCGTATTGCATCCACGTCGTCTGTATTTCGCTGCGGATTGCACCAGCGTTGATCGCGTGTGCCGTCTTTCCCTGAGTTCGGCAACCGCGGCGGCCGTATTTCGCGCCGCATTGCACCCGTCCCGCGTCGACCGAATTAGACGGTATTACTCAGCCAAAGATGGCCGCCGCTGATGCAGTCAGTACACGACGAAATACGTGGACGACGGGGCAAATTAGTATGACCGGTAAATTACAAGTAAAAACATTTGAAAACATTATTAAAAATACACCTACTAGCAATCAGTGAGCGTGAGCAACAAAAGGAATATAAATTTTCAAGTAATTGGGAATTAATGGTACGCGTAATTTAGGCGTAACTTACGCGTAACTTACGCGTAAATTACGCGCGCCAATCTTACGCGTAATTTTCGAACCCTACTTACGGCATGAGACCCAATATTGATTGATTGTTGTGATTGATTCCTGCATGAAAGTGTAAAGTATATGAATGTAATATTATTTTTATTGTTATTGTCTTCCTTAAATTGTTACCTCTTTTTTTTTTTAAATTCACATATTTCATTCGAATTATTATATATTATCAAGAATCACCCCTTTTTATTGTGTACATTTATAAAATATTTGAGTGCATAAAATACATTCTGATCTAGATAGAATAGTTAGGCTGTGCCTAAATGACAGCCCATTTATTTGTTGCTATAGTGATGATAAAAACAATACAGTACACTTGTTACTATAAACATGATCACAACTGACCTCTATATATTTTTCACAGTGTTGAAGGAAGGAGCTCGGTAAAAATTCCTGCTTTTTATGCTGTAAGTGTTGTCTGAGCTTGGCTTGTACTTACATCCTATCCCATTCCTACACCATATATCTATATAGATATAGATATAGATATATGTTGCCCAATGGGCATTCCTACACCATATATAATATACATGTTGCCCAATGGGTATTTCTACACCATATATATATATATATATATATATATATATATATATATATATATGTATATATATATGTATATATATATATATATACATATATATATATATATATATATATATATATATATATATGTTGCCCAATGGGCCTTTATTTAGGTGATTGAAACAAAAAGCTTCATATAAAGTAACATTTAGGGTTATTTTAAATAAATCTGAAAAAATGCATAATTTCTGAAAAACGATAAACGTATATTTGAAGCATAGAAATACTACCATACATAATGAATGCATTACAATTATTTTTACATCCAACAATTCAACAAACATTCTGTGTGTGTACTTAGTCCAACTTGATTAGTTTCTACCCACATGTATACCGACTACTAAATGTGATACAACAGACGTGCACATTTAAAACAAAGATAAACTATGTATATGAGTCCACGTTCTCCAACTTCTCAATGTACTTACTAATTGGACTTTGAAAGTTTTCTACATTTAGCCTAGTTACTCGTGTATCCTGATATCCATCAAGAAAGTGAGTCCACTATTTATATTTCCTGTCCAGGTAAAACAAAATAAAAAAAATCACCAACACATTCAAAATATGTCCACTTGACGTATCCGCAATAACAAACGCTTCCACGCCTAAATTTAAAAAAAAAGTTTGCTGTTTGTAGCTTTTAATGTCAATAATGCTATTTTATTTTTTTTTAAAATATTACTTAAAAGCATGATGATTTGATTGGTTGGCTAGTTGTAACTCAGGTTAAGTTTCTAATCAACATTTGTGTTAAGTGAAAGTATTAACACTGGAGACAGTGCCTTATTTATGTTAACCTCTACTTCTATTGCAATCTGCTTACTTGGCATGCATTCTACAAACATTGGCTATCACGTCATGTCTGCAAGGTGACACCATACTGTCCTATAAGGCTTGTTGATTTCATTTTGTCTCATCTTCTACAAAATTGTATCATTTATCAATTTTTATTGTATTTTACCTTTCTCATCCAGCTACGATGCTTTTAATGCTACACTCTTGAATGCTTTGCCTTTTTTTAAATTAAGCATGGGAGAAAATCTTCGCAAAAAAAAAAGTTTGATTTTTTAAAATCTAAACGCTTCAAATAAATGTTTTATTTATATAATATTTTCTTCTTTTAGCCATTCTTGCAGCATACTTTGGCGGAAATTGTCAGTTTATTTGCAATGTAAAAACGGTTTTTTCGAACCTTTGATAAGATTTCTAACGGACACTCCTTGAACAATGAATTGTATAAAAAAAGATAGTTCGATATACGCTACAGTTTAAAGTTTTAAATTTTATGAAATTGAAACAATCAAATACAAGATTGTTAAACATTTTCATGTTACAGAAACCTTGATCATCGCATTTAAAAAACGCCCAATTTCCCAGAAATGTGCTCAAGGAATGAATATTGGAATACGTTTTTATTTGTAACTATGCTCCAGAAATTAAAATATTAAAAAAAACCTGTACATTTCTATTAAATCTTCAACAATATATTTAAAGAGACCCACAGTAAATATTACTTTTCTTGATTTTTATTTGAGCTTACAATTAAATCAATGAGCGATCAAGTTTGAATTAGTAATTGAATCCATCTATTCCGGATATTGAAAGTTTACATTTCAACCAACAAAACATGGTGTTAATTTGGTCGTCCACACCCGCAGGCAGGCGGAGACCCGGACAACATGCCGGTGTCGGATCTACGACGTAGGCTAAGGAGGACACTGGCCAAATCCAAGAACAACCCTGACTACTTCAGAGACTAGATTCCCCCACCAGGGGCGTACACTGTAGAAGCCACAGACAAGGGAGGGTAGGTGCGGCTACCACAGACATTTTGTTGTTGTTTACCCTTTACCCACCCCCCTCACACAGTGTGCCATATGCACCTCCCCCCCCTCTACCTCTTACCTAGATACATACTTTTGACTATTTGACCGGTTTGAAATCTGGTGTATTGTTTACAGTGAACAATGTTGACATTTTGTCTCTCTAGTCGTAGCAAACCATTACATTTCCCGACACACTCAACTTAGTAAGCATGTGTCTCTAAAAAGCTACCCGAAACACAACTAGACTGTAGCAGTCGCAAAATATCGTTGTCGTAATTTCACCCACCAATACTTTATTTTTTTTTTCAATTTTTTCCAAGAGTATCAAGACGTTATCATACATTTTATAATTATGAGAGTTTTGTAAGTTAAGTCCCACAGACTTGTACAAATTAAAACAAAGAACATAGAAGCGGTGTGTGTGTTTTATTTTTTAACTAGCAAGCATGCCACTCACTCATCGCTTTGAATCCCTCCCATTCCCCCCGTTTGTTGCCGCTTTGTCACGTCTTGTGACGTACTTCACCCGAACAATAAAGTTTTGTTTTAAAGATGACATTTTTTGAGCGCTTTCTATTGGCTGCTCAGCGAAATAACAAAGATTTGTCTTTTTTTTATTTATTATTTTTTTTTCCTCCAACAAGTTATTGTGATGCGCTCCAACTAATTTGGCCAATCATGGCGATATGTTGCCGCTATTAACATCTCAGTGCAGACGTCGAGTTCTTTTCTTCAAACCAGCAAGGAGTGGAATATTATGGAACATGACATTAATTGATTTATTTTTTGTGCAAACTCGTATTGGTGTATTTATTTTGTACTTTCAACATATAAAAGAGCCCTATTGTTTACAGATTGGTAATCAAACACGGTTAATGCCTGAATGTAAAGCATATGATATCCAACAAACGTAATGCGGGATTTTTGCGTCTTATCATTTGATTCCATAAACTGCCATCTACATTGTACATTCAATGGAAGCCGTACCACAATTTTTATATAACGAAAAAAAAAATTCCTCCATGTTTATGTATATTTGTTTATTGGTCTCAAGTCAGTTTTGTATTTGTGGTTTTTGTCTTGTGTAAATTAATTTACCGTGAACAATTGTCTTTAGTAATAACGTTATTGTTTTGACTTATCTCACGTCATATTTTAACTTTTGTTTTTATATTGAACATTTATTTTAAATTCAATTTTAAATATTTTCTTTTACATTGAAATCATCAATTGAATACAAATTAATTATTTTTGTTTTTGTTGATGGTCTTTGTTCCCACAGAGGAAGTACAAGTTTTAGAAAAGATTAGACGATGTATCCTGAGGGCGGCAACAGCTTCAACATATGCGGCCCACCACCACCACCTGGACACCAGCGCTCCTTTGTTGAACCAACCAACACGCTTAATAAAACGCTTAGCTCGCCTTTGGATGTCCGCTTTAAAAAATAAATGTCAATTTATACATCGCGGGTTGAAATGTTTTTGGTGTTGAACTCTTTTTGTTATCTTTCTTTGTGTACAAACTGCGCTTGTTTGTTTTTTAGTTTTTTTTTTAATTTATGCATAAGTTTGTTTTTATGAAAACAAACCAAAAAACCCAAACACAGCGTAATATACCATCATGACCTATATATAATAAAGTGGAGCCGTGTTGGATCATAGCTATATGTAATATTTCTCAATGACTGTAAATAATAATAAATACTTGGTTTGTTCTTAATCCACACCTTTATTAAAGTACTCCAGAAAGTTTTTTTATTGAAGTAGGTAGTATAAACCATCCTGATATTTTAATGATGAGATGTGTTATTTTTATGAATCGATGTATTGATGCCATGATGTTTTATACACATCTTATGTCTGTGTTAGTAACGTGTGATATTTCTATTAATCTTTGAATACAAAAAAAACAAACATATTTATAAACTCATTTCGAACAATTAATAAAACGTGTACATTGATAAATTAATTGACTGTCTTTACCTATGTTCAAAAAAAATTTTTTTCTTTAAATCATTGATATATTTTTTAAATAATTTATAAATACATATTTATATATATATATATATATTTTTAGATACCATATTTTTTTTATTTGTTATTGTAGAATTCAACGCGTTTGCTGTAAGCTGTGCTTTTTTTTTTTCACAAGAAAGTTTTAGGTTTTTCCTATTTTTAAAAAAAAGAGTTTATTTTGTAAATAAAAGAATCAATGAGTACCCTGCTGTATCCTAGTAGTGTTGAGACTTAGTCCAGAAAATGTTAACAGGCCAACCAACTATTTAAAAGGTTCAACAACCACCAAACTGTAAAGCCAGCTCTCTCTCTCTGACCTCCCTTGCTTGTGGCATTGAAGTAGCCGAACCACCACCAGAATTATTATTTTTTTTTTTGCCAATACTCATGAATAAATTAACTTGCCAAATATTGTACATAGTCATATTGCTAAGGCTGTGAAGAAATGTTTGCATTAATTTTACTTTCTGTAACCTATTAATTTGTGACAGATGAAAATCAAAGATTAGTCGTGGTTTATTTATATTTTGTTTTTGCTAGGGTAAAGAACATCCCCTCTAGTTGTCTTATGTGGGTTTTTTTTTAGTGAACCATCTATTGCAGTGATTAGTGAACATGCTGTCTTACATCACGAAACTGAACTTTTATCAAATTAACTTTTTTTTTTTTTTTAAAATCAACACAAAAAAAAAAGTTCTGTCGTGTTCACATAGTAGAATGACGTGACCTAATTAGTGGCTTCATCCTCGTCACGTCACAGTTTCAGATAACTATGCAAAATGGCATTGCCATATTTTCTTGTATTATTTTGTGTGTGTGTATCACCAACGGTTTTTGTTTCCTGAGTAAGTAGAAACCTTGAAAGGGGGGAAAAGTTTACCGGCCTGATTTCTATGAACCGTGCTTTTTGTGTCCAGCGTACAATTCGTTCACGATAAGAGATTTTTTTAAGGGGGTGTGTGTAAACTTGTAGATTGCTTTTGATGGTTTGGCGTTGGGTGCTTTGTTAATTTGTGTATTTATTTATATTATTGTTGTTAATTTGACATTTGTGAGCACATAAAAGTCAGTATAAATAATTACTTCAGCCTCGCAGTGCATTGTAACTCTGGGAGAAGTGACCTTTTTGATTAGAACCTCTCCCAAATATTTAATACTTTCGAAACTTTTTTTTTGTTTAGACTTTTACCTTTTTTTTTAAATTCTGGTTTTTAAATAATAGAACTATCATATTATAAGAAATAAAAAAAAATGCGCTATCTGCACAATATTGATTGTTTGTTATTTTACTGTCATGGTTTATTGTGAATGTTTGATTGATGATTGTTTGGTCGATTCAGCTGGATGATTACACGTGAAAATGTGATTGTTAATTGTAAGCAAATAAGTTCATATATAGGTACAGTTAATCTGAACACAGGCTATATATAATACCATACAGTTATGGATAGTTAATCTGAACACAGATAACATACATTACCATACAGTTATGTACAGTTAATCTGAACACAGACAACAGACATTACCATTCAGTTATTTAAACATAATATGAACTAAAAAATTTAATCAAATGTATTTCACATGAGCTGTTTAATACTTACAAAACAAAAATTGCTTTCAGAAAATCGGCATTATAAATATATATATATATATTTTTTTTAAAACAGATGTATATTTGGGTTGTTTTGAACTTAATTGGATGACTCAGTGGCTTTCTGGTCTGATCTGCGTGGTGCAGTCTCCTAGTTAAAATCCCAGTCATTCTATCCAACTTTGTCCTCCTTCGTACAGCCGTTGCAGCCTTGGCGATGGTAATGGATCCAGAGTGCAGTAAATAAAATGTGTCTTTAACGTGATGTCAAGAATCGACAGATTCATTCTAAATGGGACATCATCAGAATTAATTTCAATTTGTTTATCTGAAATCAGCTCATAAATAATAACAATAATAAAACAATTTTAAAATTTAATTTAAATGAATATAGTTAATAAAAAAATTATGAATTTCGTGTACAAAAAAAAATAATAAAAATTTTCGAATGAAATAAATAGGAACCAGTAGAGCGATTAAAAAAACAAGCAATAAAAAATTTAATGAATCCAAATCTCTTTACATTAAAACATTTAAATTTGAATGATCAATATTAGGATTGAAATAACATTTCCCAATTTTAAAAAAAAGCAATACAAAGTACATCATCTGGTACATGTGAAACATGAATCGCCTTCATCTAGGTATTAATTATCTAATTAATTAAGGCTGTCCCTTCACGCCGACATCACAAAAACATACAATAGAACAATGTCCGCTAGAAATAAAAAAAAGAAACATAATTCTTGAATAAAATTCGCAGCTGACCGACCGTCTGGAGGTGACCCAACGTCTCATTGATGCAAAATCTGGACGACACTGGACAACGTTGATAAACGCCTCAACCACCTGCACACTTTGTCACCATTGCGGTCTGTCTCCTCTTCGCTTCTGCATTTCTGCTTCGTAGTCAGACTATGTCAGATAAATAAAATGCTCAAAAGTCCGTTACACCAGAGACTACAGAAGATAAAGAGATGTATGTTTAATTACTTTTCTTACATATTTCACTGGAGTCCTAATGGCAAGTGAAAGGGTAAGCCGCCCCACGACCATCTTGAGATGAAACAACGCAGCCTGATATAGGATGGGTGGGAAGAGCTTAAAAAACGTGTGCAAAGGAGAAGTATTATAAAGAACTGTTGCCTCGTAAGATCTTTTCCATACAGGCTTCAGGGAGACGAAGGCATGTCTTGCCTTACATATTCTGGCTTTGACATCTTCGTCTGATCCGCCTGCGTCAGAAACAATGTTACCTAGATAGGTAAAGTGGCCTACTACTCTCAAAATGCCCATCGCCAAGGGTGATAGGTGCATGGCTTTTGCTAAGTAAGGCCATGACTTCTGTCTTATCTGTATTCACATGTAGCCCAATTTTGGGAACTTTTTTTTTTTTGTGCGCTGGAGAGTGGTTGCAGAGTTCAAGGAATTAGGTCAAGTTGCTACGTAAAGGGGGCTCAAGGAAAATAAATAATTTGATCGGGGTAATCAGTTATTCAACTCACCCCCCTCACTGAAATGTTTCAGCAAAACATCCGGTGTTCAGACGTGTTAAAGACATACACCAACACATAAAGCTACCAAGCCACCGACAGTGACAAATGATATTTGGCTCAGTAAGACAAAAATGATTTTAGATTGCATGACCTTAATTAAGCCAAAGCAACAGGAACTTTAAAAAATAGTCCTTGAGATCATGGGCGTCGCTAGGAATTTTTCCAGGGGGGGGCAAAAATTTTCCGGGGGGGGGGCAAATAACAACTTTATGACATTTTTTTTAAATGTAAGGGGGGCGGCAAATGCCCCCCTCTTATATGACATTTTTTCAAAATGTAGGGGGGCAAAGCAAATGACGCCCCTTGCCCTCCATGAATACACCCATGCTTGAGATGTTTGGAATGTGCGGCCGTGTGATAGAAGGTAGGACCGTGAAGGCATTGACTTTTATTGGATTCTTTTCACAAGAAATTTTTAGCTTTCCTATTTAAAAAGTTATTTTGTAAATAAAAGAATCAATGAATAACCTGCCGTATCCTAGTGGTGTTGAGAGTTAGCCCAGAAAATGTTAACAGGCCAGTCCAGAAAATGTTAACAGACCAACTATGTACAGGTTCCATAACCACCAAACTTTAAAGCCAGATCTCTGACCTCCATTGCTTATGACACTGAAGTAGCCAAACCACCACTTGAATTTTTTCTGTGTCCACAACAAAGCGGTCCTAAGGTTTTTTGGTGGCCCTAGACAGAACAGACACCTAGATATATTTGGGCATACCATATGTAACCTTATGTCCACAACAAAGCCATTCTTACGTTTTCGAGGGCCCATGGCAGGCGCTTTGAGCTAAATGACCAACACATTATAAAATCGTAAAATTTTATATCAAAGAGGAAGAAAAAAAATAAATAGCTAAAAATAATAAATATGTCGGTACATTGTGTCAGTACATTTTGTTAGTGCATTGTATCAAAGCATTGTGTCGGTACATTGTGTCGGTACTTTGTTTTGGTACATTGTGTAGGGACATTGTGTTGGTACATTGTGTCGGTACATTGTGTCGGTACATTGTGTCGGTACATTGTGTCGGTACATTCAGTCGGTACATTGTGTCGGTACATTGTGTCGGTACATTGTGTTTGTTATATGTACGTATATGCTGTTTACACACTGACGTGCTCGCTCTCACACTCAGCGATTTTCTCAAACACCAATGTGCTCACTCACTAACCCATGTGCTTGGTCACTTACCTAGGTGCTCTCCTAATATGCCACGTACCGACTGATTGTACCGACACAATGAATGAAGCGACACAATGTACCGACAAAATGCATTGATACATAGCGCTGACAAAATGTACGACCCAATGTAACGACCCAACGTACTGACATAATGTACCAAAAAATGTAATACAATATGAAACTACACAATGTACGGACCTAATGTAACGGCAAAATGAGCCGACTTAATTTACTGACACAAAGTACCGACTGAATTTACCGACACAACGTACCAACAGAATGTAACGACACAATGTACCAACACAATGTACAAACTGAATGTACCGACACAATGTACCGGCACAATGTACGGACACAATGTACCGACACAATGTACCGACACAATGTATCGACTCAATGTACCGACACAGGAGAGGAGCAGATTGCAGGCCGTAGAAGCCCAACAGAAAGAAAATTGTATTTATAGCTAAAAATAATAAATGTTTCTTCAAACAATCTACCGTTCTGCCAGGTATTCACCAGTTATTACTACTTCGAACAATCTACCCTTCTCCGCTCTACCAAGTATTCATCAGTGACTAAAATAAACGCGTCATGTTAATTTCAATTTACCGAGGTGTAATGCAGTATGTTCATAATAATAGTAAACACTATCATGACACTTGACTTTAAAAGTGCTTTCCAGGATATCCACTATCTCCACAATATATCCCATTCCCCACTTCTCCACACTATACCCCCCCCCCCACTTCCCCCGTTAAGTTGGAGTTGGAATGAATACATTTTCCCACCTGATAGCTGCTGAATCTATTTATCTATTTACTTATTGTTTATGTTTTGTTTTTCCCTAGCACTGTTTCATTGCTAAGATTGCGATAAAAATAGAATCAATAGAGCTCATTGATAGAATTAAAATTCTAGAATTACGAGATAGAAAAAGTTGATAGAATCAGGAGTTAAAATTTCGAGACAGAATCACGAAAGTGAATCGTGAAATAAGTCTTACGGATTCCTTATGATATACGTCTTCAGAAAAAGTTAAGACGACAAACTTTTAATATGTTTTACCTATTCTGTGGAGTGTGTAAAGGTCATTTATTAGTTTAATTCATTCAGATCTATAAATAGGAAGAATGAATGTTTCAAGTGAACTTGTTTTATAAATAGAATGAGTGACCAGTTTGAACAGGAGAGCATGTATTTCATTGGTTGAATATGAAAGGGGAGAGAATAGAGCTACGTACTTTTGGGAGGTTGAGGCCCAGTGTTGCCCAATCTTTTGTCAACACTGCAGAGCGGTTGGGGAAACCGTGGATCATGTGCTATTTGAGTGCCCCAGGCTGGCGACCACAGGGAGAGAGAGAGAGAGACGAGAGAGAGAGAGAGAGAGAGAGAGAGAATACTGAAGCAGTGTTCCTGTTATTACTTGAAGAAAAAGAATTTATATATGCTTATAGCTACAGATTAAAATACAAGTCTCCTGATAACAAATGTGAGATTCCAACTATGTATTATAAATATACACAATACATGCAGTTGTTTCATAAATATTTTCCACAAAAGAGTGGATTTTATTTTTCTTCAAAAAAAAAAAAAGTATTACCCACGCACTTCACCATACATGTATTTTATTTTGGTAATTCTTGCCCAGCAACCAAAACGGCATCGTAAACATAGAGTAAATGGTTAGGGAGTGAGGAAGGGGTCCAAATCAGGTCATTTGATCAATTAAAAAAAATACTATTACCAGATGCAGGGATTAACAAAGTGGTGATTATTTTTTTTTTTTTAATTTCTTAGTCCACCCTTCAAAATTCTTTGGATTTCAAATGTGATGTTTATGTCCGAAAACGTTCAATATAGTCACCCATCTGTGGCCATCTGGTAATGATTAACCTTGGCACCTTACCGGCGATGTGACAGAAATCGTGGCACAACTTGTGACAGTAGTCCTCGTGCAGTTAACAACTTGTTGTGACGATGCTGCACGTCAAAACAAGTTGTTTGGTTGTTTACGACAGACTAAATCTAGACAGCTCGTTCATTGGTGGGCGGTGGTGGTGATGAGGTGATGAGGAAGAGGGGAAATCGTGATTAAACCATTTTAAAAAAAAAATCTATATATCAGGTATGGATACAAATATTGTTACACTGTCGACAGTGTGTCAGTCAAAAAAACTTTCAAGTGAACTTCATCGGCGACTAATTTTTATTGTATATTATCTTTACAATTTGTTTTCTCTAGTAAGGACTGATGTCGACGGGCATGATGGTCAAGTTATTGGTGATATTGGTGGTCACGGTGGCTGCAGAGAACCCAGGGGTCAAGATGAGACTTACCAGTAAAGGTGTATCTTTAGGTAATATTACTGATTATTGCTTGATTTTGTTTTTCGAAATATAAATAATTGAAATATTGTCATTTCGTAAAATGTGAATTCAAGTTACTCTGTACAGATCATCTGAGAATATTATTACCTGTTTACACTGACATTAAAGCTCTCTATATTTAAATATGTCTCTATTAGGTTAATCAATTCATTTATCTTTCTAATCACCCATCTGTATGTGTATCAATTCAATCAGTATGCCTACATAGGCTACCTGTATAATATATATATCAGGGTGGCCTAAAATAACTTTTGTCAAATTTTTTTGGAGAATTGTGTTTTTTGTGTTTCTTTTGACTTCAAAACAGCACAGAAAAAATGTCATCAACACTGAAATTTTAAATCATTTTTTATGAATTTTGAATGTATGTGTATATAAAGCACACAGAAAGTTTTAGAAAAATCTATACAAATCTAGAAAGTTCTGAAAGGTTCTATGAAATCTCTAGAAGGCTCTAGAAGCTTCTAGAAAAACGTGGACAACTTGAGAAGGTTCCGGAAATTCTAGAAATCTCTAAAAGTTTTAATTTTCATATAAATAGCCAGCTTCACCAGTGCATTTCAATTTAGTTATAAAAATAAGATCAAATGTTGCGGCTATATAAATATCATTAATTTATGACTAGTAGGTCGAAAGGTGTTGTTCATTTAACTGACATAGAAGTTGACACAACTCCTGTTTATTGAGCGAGGTACTTCACCTAATTTAGACTACTGGCCAATGGTATGTTTACAAACACAGCCGTCTAGTTGACCTTCGGTAGAATTTTTTCATGAAGACATACTAATGTCCATTGAGCCAGGTACTTCCCCTAATTGAGCCTACTGGCCAATGGTATGTTTACAAACACAGCCGTCTTTAATAAGACATTTGGGGGTAGTACAACTGGACCGGATTCAAGCGCTTTAAGACGTTTTGGCCAAATATAAGACAGGCAGAATTTAGTATATGCCACGATGTTCGACTGGAGCCAAATCTCAAGCCAGTAAAAGAAGAAGTCATCACATTTTTTCAAATATTTACCTAATGAAAGACAACTCAAGATATTTGCCACGTGAAGATTACAAAGAACTTTTGACTTTTAATCATATCTTCCTGGGAGGAATCCCCCCCCCATGGGGTGCATCTTCGTGTTCCAAGAGCTTATCACCATGCAAGGTGGATGTCTAAATTAATCTACATCATGAAGATCAATAACAACCCTCAACTGTTAAAAATGGTCACCCTCCAAACGTATGTCATACACGCATTTAGTATTGTAACTGTAATTTTGTTCTTTGTTGTTCCATGCACAGATATATGGATGGATATAAAGATAGATAGATAGATTGACGGAAAGATAGTTATATAGATAGATAGATAGACAGACAGACAGACAGATAGACAAACAGATAGATAGATAGATAGATAGATAGATAGATAGATAGATAGATAGATAGATAGATAGATAGATAGATAGATAGATAGATAGATAGATAGATAGATAGATAGATAGATAGATAGATAGATAGATAGATAGATAGATAGATAGATAGATAGATAGATAGATAGATAGATAGATAGATAGATAGATAGATAGATAGATAGATAGATAGATAGATAGATAGATAGATAGATAGATAGATAGATAGATAGATAGATAGATAGATAGATAGATAGATAGCCGAACGAGATAAGCCACTATGGAGAAATATGTCTGTTGATGTGTCCATGCGTTTATCCAACAACCACATCGGTTAAAGGTATGATGATGATGAGAGAGACAGACAGACAGAAACAATGTTTTTTATTAAGTTTTGTTTTTTCTGTCCATTTAAAAAAATGAACTGTTCTTCAAATGTTCAATTAGCCAACAGAGTTGCAAATTTCGCCTTGACCAAACTTTTGAACGAAATCAAAATTAACGACATGAAGGGGAGGGAGGGCAAATTTTCCTACAGACTAAACAAGTAAGTCAATCTATTGTGTAAGTAAGTCAATTAATTGTGTACGTAAGTCAATTTATCGTGTAAGTAAGTCAATTTATTGTGTAAGTAAGTCAATTAATTGTGTAAGTAAGTCAATTAATTGTGTAAGTAAGTCAATTAATTGTGTAAGTAAGTCAATTAATTGTGTAAGTAGTCAACTTATCGTGTTGGTAAGTCAACTTATCGTGTTGGTAAGTCAACTTATCGTGTAAGTAAGTCAATTTATTGTGTAAGTAAGTCAATTTATCGTGTAAGTAAGTCAATTTATCGTGTAAGTAAGTCAATTTATTGTGTAAGTAAGCCAATTAAATGTGTAAGTAAGTCAATTTATCGTGTAAGTAAGTCAATTTATTGTGTATGTAAGTCAACTTATCGTGTAAGTCAACTCATAGTGTTGGTAAGTCAACTTATCGTGTAAGTAGGTCAACTTATCATGTAGGTAAACTTATCATGTAAGTCAACTTATCGTGTAGGTAAGTCAACTTATCGTGTAGGTAAACTTATCGTGTAATTAAGTCAACTTATCGTGTAAGTAAGTCAACTTATCGTGTAAGTAAGTTAAATTATCGTGTAAGTAAGTTTACTTATCGTGTAAGTAAGTCAACTTATCGTGTAAGTAAGTCAACTTCTTGTGTAAGTAAGTCAACTTATTGTGTAAGCTAGAAAGTCAACTTATCGTGTAAGTCAATTTATCATGTAAGTAAGTAAACTTATCGTGTTAGAAAGTCAACTTATCGTGTAAGTAAGTCAACTTATCGTGTAAGTAAGTCAACTTATTGTGTATGTAAGTCAACTTATACTGTTGCGGTATTGCTGCAGTTTATCATAAGGTAATTCTTCCTGGTTCAGTTGTAATATAGTTCTGTTCGATTATTCCTTCCTCTAACAGCATTCGCACGAGTAACGCTGCGATTCAAAGTAGTCAAATCTATTTGAATCCTGGGCAACAAGGTCTGACTTGGTCGATTACAGATTTTCACATAAATGTGGATATGAGCTACTGGGCCAGATATAAAGTATTATTGTAAGTACCAACATATTTATTGCAGTCAGAAACTCTCTTAGGAAAAGTTTTCTGAGGGATTTATGCCAAATTAATTGTCGGAGCCCACAAAGCGCCATTTGCTAATTAATATTAGAGCTGCTGATTAATTGCCTTGAACGCGTGATCAATGTGTCAAAAAATGTGATTAATATTTATTAAAATCTTTAATGCAACACCAAATGCGATAGTTTTTACACAAATGCTGTTATTTCAGAGCTGCGAAGTAAAATCAAGAAGAAAATGTCTGTCCATGACTCAATTCTGTTAACCAGAAAATTATCAGAAAATATCATAACAACAAGAAAAAAAAAACGCGAATGCAGATGCAGGGATTATCATGTTGACTTGTAATTATAACAGCTAGATTGCTGCTAGATGACCATACCAACAATAGGATTGTCATTTCTTAATTCCACGCTAAAAATTGGGAGGGTTCTATGCGGTGCTATGTGGTGCTATGCAATACAGCTACCGGGATTTCAATCTGTTTCTTTTATGTTAATTATACAGTATACAACCTGAACTTAAAACAAGTATTGTATATTTACTCCTCGGCATAAGACCCTTATAAAAACTAGATGTTGAAAAATACAGTATGCACTTTTACAGTGTCTGGTTATATACAAATATAAATATTATACTGTGGTTTTTTAAAAATAAAAACAATATGACCGTCTCAACATGTTGATGTTTTTAATAGTTATCATGAACTTATCATCTTATTTAAGAAATTATGTTTACATAAACAGTTTACCCATCTAAACATTATCTGGTCACATAATCACATTTATCTGTTCACATAAACACACTTATCTGTTCACATAAAGACACTTATCTGTTCACACACAACACTTATCTTGTTATACAAACAAACTTATCTGTTTATATAACCACACCTATCTGTTCACATAAACACACTTAACTGTTTATATGAACAGTATACCCATCTCCAACTCTGGACGAGTTTCAGCACGTTTCGGACGAGTGAGTTTAACGGTGACAGCCGGAATAGGTAATTCCACTTCCATATTTTGTCATATAGAATATTATCTTTTAAAAAAAAAATAAAGTTTCCGCAACACATGTGTAGTAATCACATTAACTTATATTTTCTACAACAAAAGATCAATTTGAAGACGGCAGTCCTAAATTAACTGCCCGGGACTGCCAGGCTAATATCGGCGACTTTAACTTCAGATTTGGAGGAAGTCTGGCATGGCTGCTGAATCTCCTCAAAGGACTTTTCCGAGGAAAAATTCATGATGTTTTAAACAGAAAGGAGAATGAACTTTAGTTTTGGAATTGATGAAAATTTTTAAAAAGTCACTTCACTTTTCTCTTTTTACGTCTCTCCCAGCCTTTTATATTTCCGACTCTGATTCAATCCAGGCTATATCTGTGTGACATTTAACCAATAAGTCCATCGTAAAATTGGTTAGGATTTAGATGTATACCTCGAACGGTGGAGTTGGGCGAAAACAGTATATAGAATGTAAACACTAAAACACTAAGTACTGTTACAAGTAAAATTCCCTCTGTCTCTCTCTCTCTCTCTCTCTCTCTCTCTCCTCTCCCTCTCTCTACCTCTCTCTTTCCCTCTCTGTCTCTTTTTCTGTTTATATATACATCTCTCTCTCTCTATATATATATATATATATATATACATATATACACACACACACACACACGAGTATAATGAAATTATCTGTGTTACAGATTTGCCCACTTGTGACCGATGCCATCAATACAAAAGCTGCTCAAACTTTACGACAGATGAGATGTACGTTATTTCATATTTTATAAACATAAATATTCAAATAAATAAGAACGTTAGATCTTTATTTATTCCATGAGGTCTCACATTTTTACCTTCATAAATTATACTTTTTTTACTTCTTACTTTTTTTTTTACTTTTCAGCCTATACCTCTATTTTTGTTTTTAATATTCATGGGCAATATAATGCAGTAACTACCGCCCCCCCCTGCCTTTCCAAAGGGCCACATATCTTTTTTTTAATTCTTTTAAATATTCGACTGAAAGGGTCCAGACAGGACATAATAGTTTAGGGCCCTCGGAGCAAGTTTCTGCCTAGGGGCCCCCAAATAGGGCCCTGATTCTCAGTTTCCACTTGTTTTGACAAGTTTCATACTTGTCATTTTCTATACTAAATACAATTTTATTTGTATTCCAGTGGAAGCTGACATACTCAAGAAGTTTGTAATAGACTACCATTTAACGGCCCCAATGCTATTTACTGACAATTTCCTGGAGAGTCAACATAAGGTAAGGATAAAGATTTGTCTTATTTTATAATGGGCAAACACCTCCACAGTGCCACATTTCCACAGCGCTGTACTCACGTTTACCGAATGTCATTATATAAATACAGTTTTGAATACTACCAACATGTGCATTGGAAATGTTTATAGTGAATGTAACATACAGTGCATATTTTGTAAAAATATTGGCTGAATTGTTTGTATACATAGTGTTCCTTCTGTAACTAGGACTGACCTAATTAATATAATATTACAAACTTAAGAAGAAAAACAAGACAAGGTAAAATCAGAGTTTTTAAAACTAGCCGTTTTCTGAAATGTACATATATATTTTTTATTTTAAAAAATTGTCAAATGCACGCGTGTGTACCGCTGCTTTGACCTACCAGCACGCTGTAAAATATCTCTATCTGAAACATTAGTATTTATTGATGCAAGGGAAGTAGCCCATTTTATTAGTGCCGTTCATCATAGTTAAACATGGTTATTTCCCTTAAATAGTTATGAGAATTTTTTTCACTCATATTTGCTTAAAATTAAAAAAAAATATCGATCAATTGCAAAATTAATTATTAAATCATGCATTGTCATGGAACAAGAACATGTATTCCAAATTTCAATAAAATCTATCACTAAAAAGGGCCTAAAAAAATCGGTTAAAAATGTTTATTTTCCCAAATGAAACACAGAAGTTTTGAGTTAAGAAAACGGTTAGAAAAAAATGACATCAAATTTCGACTCCACGAAAGTGGGGGGGGGGGGGGGGTCTGATGAAACCATTCATGCACGTGTAGATTTTGTTAGAACAAGTACATTAAGTAAACTAAAGTAGACAATCCGACGTAAGCTCATAATATTATTAACATTACATGAATCATTGCTTAAAATTTCGAAAGTACACGGCCAAACGCAAAATTTCACAATGCCGGAGACCTGAAGACGAGTGAGGTTGGACAGAAATAAAATTGCATCTAAGACCGAGACTAGATTCGATGGCGGTGTTGGAGGATCCACATCCGCATTTAGTGAGCTGCATGCTCATATCCTGTCAACTCCAGTCATGTATGTACACCGTGCTGCCTACTTGATGCCGCTGTGGTGGCTTCGTGGTGTCTCCGTAACTACTATTCAGTCTGTGATACGGTGTATATTTGGAATGAGTAGTCCAAACTTTTATCAACAGGGGTATCAGTTTTGATTTAGGATCGAGAGCCTAGCATCTTGTCCTATTAAAGTCATTATGTTCTATTGAGGCACATCCTAATAGAGAAAATTATATTTTACTCTCTTATTACGATTAAAATCAAATCACTACAAGCTCCAGACGTTAACTTAACAACAAACGGCCTGGGTTTTAACCTGCAAGCTGGTCTGGAGCTGTTAGTGTCTAGACCCGATGGTTCCCCAGAATCAGTGGTGTTTGCAAATGTGGTATGTAGTTTGAATGACTTTAGAAGTCACATTAGAGGTAATATGTTATCGAAAAGAAATGTGACATTTCACATGCATTGATAGACTCGGCTACCTAGAATTCTACTCTTAAAGTATCATCTTGCTTAAAGTGTATACCTTCTGGGGCAGTGGTGGAGAACCTTTTTAGGGGCCGCGTGAGCGAAACTCAACCAATAAACAATTTATTTATAGAAAAGTGCCGAAACTCCAATCAAAATTAAAGGAAGTGATGTTTTAGTCGCGTGCCGACTGATGAGGATCTGCGCGCCGACTGATGAGGATCTGCGCGCCGACTGATGAGGATCTGCGCGCCGACTGATGGGGATCTGCGCGCCGACTGATGGGGATCTGCGCGCCGACTGATGGGAATCTGCGCGCCGACTGATGTGGAATTGCGTTCTGACTGTGGCTCACGTGCCATACGTTTTTACGTTTAGGAAAATTAAACTTGAAGGTCGGGGAACTTACGTTTTAACGTACCTAATATTGAATACAATGACCCACACTTTGGGATCAGAAGGACCCCAGTTGTCAGATTATCAGGGTGCCTTGACAGCGGTTTTTTTCCGACATATGTAACTTTGTCTAAACCCTTCCCCCCCCCCCCTAAAGTTGATTTAACTAGCTCCCCCCAAACGTACTTATGTAAAGACTCCACCTCCCCCCCCCTCCCTTTTAGCCGTAAAATGTTACTAAGAACTGCTCTGGTAATTGGTGCATTTCACTCAACAAACTTAGTCATGTAACTAACTCCTTGTTGGAGTTAAAGTAAAAGCTACAAAAAAACACCTTTCCACTTTTGAATTACGGAGGGTTTTAAACATCTCATCCTTTCAGGGCCACAAAAAAAAAAACACTTTAATCTCTTTAATTTAAAAAAAAACTTTTGAACTTATGAAATTTATAGTGAATAAAAACACCAACAATCTATTGTTTACAATAATGACAACTCTAGTGAAAAGTTAATTCGCCACTCACAGTGTCAAGGGTTCTGTAGGGAAATACATGTCTAGTTTGTATAATTTTTTTAAATCAAACTATTTTGTTCTATTTCGAATAGAACTATCTGTTTGTTGAATTACTCAGTATATTTTTTTAAAACACCAACCAACCCCAGCCAACAGATAAAGTAGTTTTTTTGTCTCAAGCTGACTTACAAATATATCAGTAATTTCCCTTGCACGAAAAAAAAAGCATGTACTCTTCCCTCAACACTTCGAGCTTCAACTTTCGAATAGATAGATAGATAGATAGATAGATAGATAAATAGATAGATAGATAGATAGATAGATAGATAGATAGATAGATAGATAGATAGATAGATAGATAGATAGATAGATAGATAAATAGATAGATAGATAGATAGATAG
Organism: Bulinus truncatus; assembly: GCA_021962125.1. Classification (NCBI taxonomy): domain Eukaryota; kingdom Metazoa; phylum Mollusca; class Gastropoda; family Planorbidae; genus Bulinus; species Bulinus truncatus. The sequence continues at coordinate 276,728 of JAGDYQ010000049.1, read as the reverse complement.
ATAGATAGATAGATAGATAGATAGATAGATAGATAGATAGATAGATAGATAGATAGATAGATAGATAGATAGATAGATAGATAGATAGATAGATAGATAGATTTTAACAAGTGTTAAAAGCAATACATGTATTATGAAGGCCGTTATCGATTCTGAAACCGATTAATCGCAGGAAAAAAAAGAGGGGTGAATATTTCTAAATGAACATTAAAACTAACATAAGTTTAACATTTGGAAACATTTAAATGTCAACAGTTTACCTCTATGTGGTCTATACTTTGACCAATACAATGTTTTGTTCTGCTGTAGGTAGTCTGTAATAAGTCTGTATTCCGGTTGTTAGGGTCTACAAATTTTAATTTTTTTTTTATTTAATCTTCAAATACTGGTCATGGACTAAGCTACTATAGAGATTTTTTTTTAATAATAATTATAAAATGTAGAATTTTACTATGTAATTCTATTAAAATACTTCAATAGAGTTTTTAAACTTAAAGAAACACATGTCGATGTTGATCATGCATTATATGAGTTAATTGTGTGAAATGTTTTATACCAGACTGTTTCATTGGTTGGTTCAATCAGTGTGAGAGATGATCTAGTTGTTGGACACATGACACAGTTTGTGTAAGTAATTAGACAATGACTGTTGTGATGTAATGTACATATCAAAAGACATATTTAGTTTATGAAGGTGATAGTTTGACAATGTCAATATGTTCTCTTAACAATAACTTTACCATGCACTTAGATATATATTATTTAGTGCGATCTAGTTTTGTATAAGTAAGATGCTCCTATCTTCTTTATTTTCAAGGACAAGAATTGATTCATTTCAGTCTAAAATCGGAGACATTGATGTAAGCTAAATATAAAATTAGACATTCTGCATTCATATTTATTTATTTGATTAGCTGAATGATTTACTCATGGAATAAGCAAATAATCAGTCTGTGATTGACTATTATATAAGACTGTGATTAGTTACACAAAGCTAGATGGAAAAATAAATTTGGTCTTAATATCATGTCGATTTGTAAGACACGTTTAAATCACTTCAGCTATATTATGTATTTATTTTTCAATTAACTTGTATTTCTCCACGATATTTCCAGAGTGAGGCTGTTAACAGTGCACTCGATGAAGGAATGAATTTAATAATAATTCCTGGAATTAACGGTAATTTCTTGGAATTCTTTTTAAACACTTATTATTAAAGATTTGGTCGCTTCGCGGATGTTTAATGGGTATTAAAAAAAATACTGTTATTTTATCATTTAGGCAGTTAGTAGATAATAGTTTCAGTGTTATCCTATAGGCTACAAGAAATAGGCAGCAATTTAACAAATAACACATTATTTTTTTTTAATGTTGAACAAATACAATCACACAAAAATAGAAGAAAGTCACCAATGTTAACAAAAAATGTTAACAAAAAATGTAATGAAACTTTTCTATCCAGAGGCCACAAGTGCCGGGGTCCCTTTACCTGTAATTCCAGATTTACGTCTTCGGAACTCAAACATTATTTATGAAAATGTAAGTTGGTTTTTATGTATTTGTTTCATACAGATAATTTAGCTCACATTTTTTGCGAGAAAAGTTTTTTATATAACTTGTTAAGTATACGCCATGTTTTAATGTAATCATTAAATTAAGATTAAGTAAATATACATTGGCTGCGAGTAAAATGTCTGTTTTGTCCACAGAAATATGTGGTCGTCGTCACGGATGTCCAGTACCAAGGAATTGATTGATTTAATATTTATTATTGATCACAGTTTTAAAAACAGCTTCATTTTTATGATTATTATTTTTTAGCTGTAAAATGCATTTATTGTAATTATAAATCTGTCAGTCATGAAGTAATATTTTTAAGAATTTATAACAGTAAATGACAGTAAATACTATATTATTGCCAAACTAATGTCATTAATTGTATAGTAATACTTAAGTATGTAGACCAGCAGTTCTCGGCCAGTGGTGCTCGTTACCCAAGATGTACTGGAAAAGGTGATGCAGCGGTACTCAGCGACATGTAATTTCCGTTTTAAAACAACCAATGAATTTGAAGAAGGTCGACAGTTTGCTGCGTGACTCATCACCAAACAACGTGACCAAAGTATCGCATTAGAAAGGATGGCACCCTCCATTACGAAAAATAAAGTACATTTATTCGCAAACTTATGTGTGAGCGGTAAACGCCGACTTACTTTCGCACCCATTGGGGTACAGTCACGACAAAGGTTGAGAACAGCTGATGTAGATGGGGGATGGAAATTGATTTTAATGAGAGTAAAAAAATATCAAGGAAATAAATGAGAGAGCCTGATATCAGAGAGTTCGTTTTGTTGTATCACATATTTTCTCATTAACTTGATAATGCATCGCTAATCACACTATTTTATTCTCGTGTATCATTTGATCTAGGATATCTTTGACCTAGAAATGTACAAGCATGAAAGAGTTAAATGTGCACAAAATAAATAAAATACATAAATATATTTACTTTTTTTTTTAAATAGGGTGAAAAGATTTATAACCCCTTTCAGTTTTTTTTTGGGGTCAGTTGCTCAGAATTTTTTAGCACACTTTTTGAATCGTTTGCAACAATGGATTCTTAAATATAATAAAAGATCCGTACCAAGAGCTGACGGGGTGTAGAGTTGACATTAACTCATGTAAATTTAAAGTCATTGATGCAAACGTGTCGTAGTTTGGCTGGATTTGTTCGGATGAAGCTGCACTAAATCATATCAGTCCTTTGTTCAATCTGTACTAAATCATATCAGTCCTTTGTTCAACCTGCACTAATTCATATCAGTCCTTTATTCAATCTGCACTAATTCATATCAGTCCTTTGTTCAATCTGCACTAAATCATATCAGTCCTTTGTTCAATCTGCACTAATTCATATCAGTCCTTTGTTCAATCTGCACTAATTCATATCAGTCCTTTGTTCAATCTGTATGACATTTATTCTCTCCACTTTTGACACGCGATCAGTGTATGTGAACATGGTGAGCGATCAGTGTATGTGAACATGGTGAGCGATCAGTGTTTGTGAACATGGTGAGCGATCAGTGTATGTGAACATGGTGAGCGATCAGTGTATGTGAACATGGTGAGCGATCAGTGTATGTGAACATGGTGAGCGATCAGTGTATGTGAACATGGTGAGCGATCAGTGTATGTGAACATGGTGAGATAACTTAAGTGCTCTGCAAATATCATTTGTACACACCCCCTGTAGAATTAAAAAAAAAAATTCAACGATAACCACAAGGAACAGGGGACGGATGGTAGTGTGGTAAAGCGCTCGACTGTTGACATGAGGGTCCCTGATTAGATCTCAGGACCAATGGATATTTCAGGTTTTGGTTAAAGTCTCCTCTATATCTCCCGTGGTACAATACATGGCACTAAATCCATTAGTGGCTTATAGGATCTAAGAGATTTCATCTCATCAGGGACTTCTCACAACCAGAAGGAACACATTAAATGGATCAATCGGAAACATACTGAAAAAGAATATCGCCACTGACAGAGTCAAATGACGCTCTTTTATAAAACTGTCAGCTGACAATCTGGAAGAGAACACCACAACCGTCTTCCAGCGGCAAGAGCTAGATGAGACCAGGCAATTATGATTCCTGCTACGATCGTCCTAGCAAGAACACTTGAGACTACCAAAGAAGAACATTTACGAATCGGAATAATCTAAAAAGATCATTCATGTTTTTTTTTTTTTAAATTTTTGTTAAATTTTAACAGTCTTAACGTCAGCTTCATGTACATATGTTATCAACTGTTAAATTTAAAGTAAGAATTTCTAATGATTATGTAAAAAAAAAAATAATAATATATAGAGCAGCTTCATAGAATGTAACGACAGTTCCGAAATGAGCAACACAAAGTATATATAATGAAAAAAATCTCCATTATTATTAAAATATGTTCAAACATTCTTGACACCTAAACCTTTTTGTCTCGTTTGTGTTAAAGTATGAAAATAATTTTGTTGATTTTACTTTACTCTTTTTAATTGATTTATTTTCATTACTTAAAAAAAGGAATAAATTTAATATATTATAAAAATACTTTTTTGTTGTTGTTTATAATTCATTTAATAATTATAGTTTATGTTCCAATATGGTGATTAACTTGTACATCTGTGGCCAGCTAGTGACTCAAACGGTGACAGGTTTACCTGCAGTGTGAGAACTCGTTTTACCATGTTTTTTATGTGTTTGTTTTCCCCTGACAACAATTTTCTTCCTCGTTCATACTCTTGATTGATTGGTGTGAGGCAGGAGACAGTAAACAAATTGCATGCAAACTACTGGACAAAATAAATCTATATAAACTGCATTAAATATCGACACCTCACAAATACACCACACCCGGTGTTTGGTTCACTCAGTCCAATTCGGGACAAGTTAGCATTGAAATATTTAGTGTTTTATCTCTTTGATTAATAGAATTTTAACCACAATCTGCAATGTTAACGACATTAATGCTGGCAGCGGCTGTAGTTGTATCTGGCAGGATCGCGACAGCCGAGAACCCTGGGGTCAAGATGAGATTGACGAGAAATGGAGTGGACAATTGTAATTATTTAAATAGTTATTTGGTTGATTTTTTTTGTTTATTTCGGTTTTTAGTTTGTATAGGCAAGTGATAAAATGTGGAAACAGCCCAGTTAGTCATTACACATTTTCTTCAATAAATTGAGAACCGGTTTATTTATTGATTTATTTATTGATTTATTTATTGATTTATTTTATTTCAGGTGAAAGAGTTGCTAAAGTAGAAGTAACCAAACTCCTGAATGAAATTAGACTAGACAACCTAGTGGGTGGGAATGGACCGTTTTCCCCTAGGCTAAATAATTTAGTACATGTGTGAGTCAGTTCAGTACAGGTGTCAATAAGTTAAGTTTATGTGTCAATAAGTTCAGTTTATGTGTCAATCAGTTCAGTACATGTGTCAATCAGTTCAGTACATGTGCCAATCAGTTCAGTACAGGTGTCAATCAGCTCAGTACAGGTGTCAATCAGTTCAGTACATGTGTCAATCAGTTCAGTACAGGTGTCAGTCAGTTCAGTACAGGTTTCAGTCAGTTCAGTACATGTGTCAATCAGTTCAGTACAGGTGTCAGTCAGTTCAGTAATGTGTCAGTCAGTTCACTACATGTGTCAATCAGATCAGTACAGGTGTCAATCATCTCAGTACATGTGTCAATCAGTTCAGTACATGTGTCAATCAGTTAAGTACATTGGTCGATCAATTAAGTGCATGTGTTGATCAATTAAGTACATTTGTCGATCAATAAAGTACATGTGTCGATCAATAAAGTACATGTGTTGATCAATTAAGTGCATGTGTTGATCAATTAAGTACATTTGTCGATCAATAAAGTACATGTGTCGATCAATAAAGTACATGTGTTGATCAATTAAGTGCATGTGTTGATCAATTAAGTACATTTGTCGATCAATAAAGTACATGTGTAGATCAGTCAAATGTATTGACCGATCAGTTAAGCACCTGTATTGAACCAATGATTTCTCTCAGATATAATGGAGGTTGGTCATTTAAAAATGTTATAGACTTTATTTTATACTTTCTTTTTACTTTCTTTACTTGTGGATCGCGTGAACCGAAAAATATTATTAATTGATTCGCAAATCACTAAAGCTATTTTTATATTTTAAGTTGATTTTTTATACAACGACGAAATAGCAAAAAAAATGTATAACATCTGGTTATTACTAAAATGTGTTACAACTTTTAACAATAATTTTAATGCTGATCAAGATTTTAAAATAGAGATTTTCCAGCTAAAATACATTGATATATTACTATTGCAATTAACAGTGTGAAGATTCACCCGTTATGCTAATTTTGTAACCACTATGGGTGAATTAAAAAAAAATTTTGCGATCTAGTTAAATTTTTTATCACTTTTCCACATCTAGTTTGAAAAGGTTTAAATGGTATCTACAATTCAACACAGTGTTAATACAGTTGGTGCAGCTCTTCTAAGCAGTCAAACTTCACTTCACCCTGAACTGCAAGGTATTACTTGGTCATTTTTAGACTTTGCCCTAGACGTGTAGGCGGACTACTAGACCAAATATCAACTATAATTCTAAGCATTTTTATATCCCCTGCTAATCATTTAAACCGTTATTTACTTAAATAATGTATTAGGTTGTAAAAAAAAATCTCACAAAATTAATCATGAAGAAAGTAGAAATAATGGAAATAATATATAGATTGTTCACAAAAAGCATACAATTTTAATGGCCAAAAATATGGGTGCTACTTTGTGCTATTTCTTAGGGGCTTCGTGTTAATAGTTTTCTAAACAAAGATATGAAAGCTTTACCTAAGGAAGCAAGGTGGGTACGGTCAGAGAAATGGGTTTGGCTGCGTTAAAGATAGATCACTCACTAGGGAAACGAGATGAAAGTTTGACCTGGTGCGGTATCGTAAGTAGCACAACTTAGTCCCCCCCCCCCCCCCACACACACCGGGCAGTCTTCTTATAGTGTTTCTGTGTTGTGCAATATAATTTTATGGGTGTCCGTCTTTTCTCTACTTATCGACGAAGGGTAGACTTAAAAAATTAGCCACCCATTTAAAGCTTGGTGGACTTTGTGGACTAACACCAGGCTACATCTAAAAAAAATCACAAGGTTCTAGCAGAGGGATGAACCCAGGAAACTTATGTCGATAGTCTAATGCTCTACACCTCATGACCACCCCTCCCCTTTTTAATAAAGTTAATTTGAAGCTATGTGAATTTAGAAAATGTGTGATATATCCCATAATTTAAATGTGAATGAATAAAAACATAATGTGCATCGCTTCAATGTATAGCACCAATAAACAACTACAACATGCCGTATCCAATCACGGAATTAGTTGAAATGTTGTACTGAATGTAATGATGATATACATTAGCGAAATGTAATAATGACTTCAGTGGATACTCGGTCATCCAGATGTTGATCATCTTGCTGTAGTCGTCCCTGTCTGGAATGACATCAGGGGAGAACGGAATTGTGTCCCGCCTGCTTTTCTTCCAGTACACAGCACCTTAGAGAGAGAAACAATCGATACTATATACAGAAGTGGGTTTTCTATTTTTTAACAAGAGGTGCAGCCATTCAGAAATTTAAACAAGCAATTAAGCCTGTTCCATTCTGGACACAGGACGTGTTAGCGCATTTTCGTGTTATGTATCAGTACGTTTGTTAGCTTTCAGTAAATATTTGTACATTTTGGAAATGTTTATAAATTCAATTGTGTAATGCATATATCTGTAAAAAAAATATTATAAAGACGTTTCTTTATATTTGAAAAAAAAAATATTTTCTCTTAAATCTAACTACAAGTGGTTTGTGGTTACTGAAATAGGACTCATAATTGAAAAAAATTCGAAATTGTAGCCATTTAATCGTCCGAAAACTCCGTCAATTGTTGCATAGCTCTGATACTTTCAATTAAACTCAGAACACAAGCTTACTATTTCATTTGATGAGTTTCTTAATAAATCTTGGTGAAACTACGTGTTGCAGTATTTCGCACCAAATGAATGGGTTATTGAACGTACAAGGTGTAGAATGGGGCCATATATATAATATATAAGCCCCTTAGGAGCCCTGAAGCCCGGCCCTCAGAGGTCAGATCGCGAAATGAACTTTTGCTGCACACATGGCAGGCCAAGACCTACAAAATGATATATACATCATGGGTCTAGGACTTATGGTTGTTGAGATCTAGGGTGATGACGGACAGACAGACAGACAGACAGACAGACAGACAAAACGAAAATGCTCTAAAAAATATATAGAGACAGACACCAGTTTTTAGAACACAAATTTCGATTAAACTTTATTTGTTTATAGAATAATTGATACAATTTGATTCGCAATTCAATGAGATTATTTTGAAGACGCTTTTATAGGTGGTCGTTCGGTTTATTGCGTTCGACTATCGACAGAAGAGGTCCTGGGTTCAAATAAAGTCACCTGTTTGACCTCCCTTGCTTGTGGCATAGAAGTAGCCAAACCACCACTTGATTTTTTTCCTGTGTCCACAACAAAGGGGTCGTAAGGTTTTTGGCTGCCCTAGACAGTCACTTAGAGATATTTGAGTACCCCCCAGATGTATCCATATGTCTGCAACAAACAGGTTATTACGTTTTGTGGGCCCTAGACAGTCACTTAGAGATATTTGAGTACTCCCCAGATGTATCCATATGTCTGCAACAAACAGGTTATTACGTTTTGTGGGCCCTAGACAGTCACTTAGAGATATTTGAGTACCCCTAGATGTATCCCTATGTCCACAACTAACAGGTTATTACGTTTTCAGGGGCCCAATTGGCAGACACTATTACACCAGATTTAATAGGTATGTGTAGTGAATGGAAGTCCTTTGGCAATGGGTTGGGGGGGGGGAGGAAGTTTACCGATCCATAGAAATGGCTCTGGTGCACAACAATTAAACATGTAACATACTTCAAATAATCTACCCTTCTCCCAAGTGTTCAACAGTGAGTAAAAAGAACTCGTCGTGTTAATTTTAATTTACCAAGGTGTAATACAGTATGTTCAAAATAATAGTCAACATTATCATGACACCTGACTTTCCAGGATATTCACTATCTCCACAATGCATCCCATTCCTCCCCCCCTTCCCCACTTCTCTACAGTTGGAATTAATAAATTCCGAATCAATTAAACTATTCACTTCTTGTTGTTCCTGTTTGGTTTTTATAATCCTGTAGGCACAAAAAGAGGGCATGGCTTTAAAATGCCTTTAGACTAGGGCTTGTAATTAACTGCAATTAACGCGAGATTAATGCGTTAAAAAATATGCCATTAAACTTCTAACGCAAAAACCCTAAAAGCGTTATTTTTTTTACCAAAATGCTGTTATTTCAGAGTTGTAGAAAAAAAATCAAGAAAAAAAAATAAGTAAATAACCCAATTCTATAAACAGAAATAAATAAGAAAAGATTTATTTTTTTTCAAAAAGAAAGCAAAAAATACCTGAACGCAGGAACTGTCACGCTTACATAAAATCATAGCAGCTATAAGACCTTGAACAATAGGTTTGTCATTTCATAATACTATTTTCTGACCCTGAGCATCTGCAAATGCCTTTTACAAGTTTGATTGACTCATGCCATGGTTTTATAACGAGAGAGTCTGCGTGCGAAGTGTGTCAAAAATGAGACTGGGAAGGGAAAGGGGGGGGAGGGGGAATCGAAAGGGGGGGGGGGGAACGCATAAGTGAGCGACTACTTTCTGACTATACTATTATTTTATGACGGACAGGCACATATTAGATAGAAATGTCGGGCATTGTTTTTTTTATTGAAATAAAACTAGCATCTTTTGACTTGATTGGTGGATTTTTAATAAATTGGTCTGAATAACTCAATAGACATATAAGCTGATGCTTAATAGATCTGTTGCAATAATTATAACTCTTTCGTAATGCTAATGTTATGATAGAATATAATGATAAACTTGCTTAATTACAAATACCGTAAATGTAATATCTATATAAATAAAAATGTAATTGGGATTCGCGCCTCAGCTAATAACTCCGAAATTTCTTCACATATTGCCTTGAAATGTACACACACAATTGCAGTAAATTACCCGCCGTTTATATATACATTTTATATCGACATCATAACTATTATATTAAAAAAAATATTTAACTAATCGGTTTGGTAAAATTATTTCTTCACTTTACTTTTAAAAAAAAAACACGGGAGGTAATGCAAAATTCACAGAGTGCTAACTTAAATATTGTCACTATTTGTTTTAAAATAAACCAATCCGCCTTGTGCACACTAATAGTTCGTCAATATTTTGTTTTAATTAACAAACAGTATTTTAAAATATTCCTTTTTACTTTAGTTTGCAAATTATTATTTCCTCGGCACAATTCTTCCAAATCAGTTCATTAGTTCTTAAGTTTTCTTAAAAATATTAATGAACAGATGCAGAAATGAACAAAGCGGGGATTATACTATTTTTTTTTTTTAAAATAAAATCGCCCATCTGTGGCCATCTGGTAATGAAAACCTTGGCGCTTTACCCGGCGATGCAGAAATCGTGACACAACTTGTGACGTTGTACGTTCAGACAACGAGTTGTTTGGCTGTTTACAACAGACTAAATGTAAACAGCTCGTCCATAGGTGGGCGGTGGTGGCGGTGGAGTAGGCAGATTGTGAGTAAACCACTTAAAAATAAAACCTATATAAACAACATACGGTACTGATACAAATATTGTTACATTTTCGACAGTGTGTCAGTCAAACAATTTCTGGTGAACATCATCTGCGGCTAATTTTAATATTGTTTTTATCTTCTGATTATTTTTTTTTCGTTTGCTAACGACTGATAATCATGATGGTCAAGTTGCTGCTGATATTGGTGACCACGGTAGTGGCAGATAAACCAGGGGTCAAGATGAGACTTACCAGTGGTGGAGTATCTTATGGTAGTATTACAGATTATCGCTTAATTTTGTTTATATATATATAATTGAAATATTAGTTAAGTCATGAAATATGAATTCAAGTTAACTCTCTTCAGATCATCTGAGAATATTATCGCATGTAGACACTAACATATACGTTCTGTACATATACAGTTCTGTATATTTATAATTCTGTACATTTATATCTGTCTATCTATCGTTCAGTCAGTCAATCAATATATCTTTCTATCCACCAATCTTTCTGTGTACGCATACACACACACACACACATATGTATATACATATATATTACGTCCAATATCTGGCTAGTCGGCTAATGTCGTACATCGGCCTGTTAAATTGAGAAAAATAATTTAGAGTTTTAATTATCTCAATTAGTATCAAAAGAACTACAAGTCTGAACTAAATCTGTTCAAATGGAACAAAGCAGTCGACCACACTGTCAAGATCATGTGCGATCTGTGACGATCTTTGTCTTGGGTGTATGATCCCCCTACTGATCTTGGGCGTGTATTTGTATTTTCCCCAGCCACGTGGACCCAAGGAGGCACGCAGCACAACAAGAAATGAGAACACCACACATGCTAATATAACGAATATTGTTTATTTACAGAAAGTGACAACCATTGTGCCCTATGTAGGACAAGTAGCTTTATCGGCTTCCTTAACAATAATACATCCACAATACAGTGAGACCGAATGGTCTTTACCTGTGGCCAATAGTTATAAAAAGAACCTATGATGAGTTGGTCGAACTCTTGATTGAGACATGAGGTTTTCATCATAATATGACTCTCTGCCTTAAGGGAACCGTTCAAGCGTCTACATGAAGCTAATCTGTCGTTCCACTTAATATAAATAAGCCTCGCATGTTCGTAGCACACGACCTCTTAGCTGTACAAGGGCTGAGTCCGTTGTCTCTACATCACGGCAACTCACACCGAGGTCCAACCAAGCTCAGCCCGTTTCACCATCCCAGGCTCAAGTCGACCCAACTGGCTCACAGTCCGAGCTCATATCTGGCTCTCCGACTCAACTAGCTCAACTGAAGTCCCAGCGACGCGCATGGTTTGAAATCAAACGCTTCATGCACACGAAGACTTCCGATCAACTGATCAATGGTCAGCGAACACCATAGGCTACACTCATCGCGTGGGTCAGTGATGACCAGCATGCATTAGGTCCCCCCACTGCGTGGGTCAGTGCCCACCGTATCTACAAAGCCAAAGTCCCTTCCCTTTAATAATTTCCCAGGTGGCGCCATTCAGGCCGCTTGGTTAGCAAAGTGCTCGACGACGTGTCTTAATACCTTCACTAATCGCTGGACGACCATGGCCATTTTCTACCACCTTTATTATCTTCCCCTGGCTGTAGACGGTGTTGACGGCAGTGCAAACGTCTGGAAAGTCGCTATCCAATCAGCACCTTTTGTTATCTTCCCCTAGGTTGATGACGCAACCGGAGGGGGAGGGTGATACGAGGAAATATTTGAAAGATTTTATTTATTAATAACTCACAGAAACTGTGACTCACGCTCAGCAGTCAATCTATTTGTAATACATTTATCTTGCTTTATCATTTCCCAACATTCAAAGAGATTGCAAATGATGTTGTTATCTCCAAAGAACATAGGCCAGCACATGTCCACATTGGCCGGCTTGCACATATCGACCGTAACACACACACACATATATATATATATATATATATATATATATATATATATATATATGAATATAAAACATAAATGCATACATACATATTTACATACATACACACTTAAAAGACACATTAAAAAACTGCTTTTCAAAAATATGCTCAATTAGGCAACAGAGTTGCAATTGTCGCCTTGACAAAACTTTTGAACGAATTTAAACTGGAAAACATTGAGGGTAAAGATGGCAAATTTTCATACAGACTGAGCAAGTAAGTAAACTTATTGTGTCGGTTAGTAATTTATAATGGCGCTGTATTGCTGCAACTTATCCTAAGGTAAAATCTCACTGGATCAGTTGTAACATAGTTCAATTTGCCTCTTCCTTCTCTCAACAGCTTTCGCACGAGTAATGTAGAGATTTCAAATAGTCAAATATCTTTGAATCCTGGGCAACAAGGTCTGACTTGGTCAATTAGAGATTTTCACATAGAGCTGCATGTAGACTACTGGGCCAGATATAAAGTATTATTGTAAGTACAAATATATTTATTACAATCAGAATCTTTCTATCGGGATAGACGAGGCTTAGGCAAAGTTTCTCAGGGATTTATGCTAAAGTAATTGCAGGAGCTACAAAGTGCTATTTTTTATATTAATATTAGACCATTAACGCGCGATTAAAGCGCTAAAAATATGAGATTAATTGGTTTAACGCAACACCCAATGCTTTAGTTTTGACCCAAAACTGTTTCAGAGAAGTGAAAAAAAAAATCAAAAAGAAAATAACAGTAAATTACTCAATTCTATAAAAAGAAAATAATCAGAACAACAAAAAGGAAACCGCTAACGCAGACGCAGGAATTGTCATGTTGACTTGAAATTAAAATAGCTAGATGACCAAAACAGGGGTCGTAATCCAGTTTGTTTGTTTGTTTGTTTGGAATATAACATGGGTCGCACTCCAGTTGTTTACAAAAATAGCTAGACCATCTAAACGTTATGATGTTTTAATGATCATCATGAAAATCATTTTTATCAATCATTTTACCCCAACCAGAAATTCTGTTTACATGAACACATTTATCTGTTTACATAACCTCTATTCCCAACTAAACATCTAAGCATTATCTGTTTACATGGACACATTTAGCTGTTTACATAAACACATATATCTATTTACAAAACCAGTGTACCCATCTCCAACTCTGGAAAAGTTTCGGCACGTTTCGGACATGTGAGTTTAACTGTAACAGCCGGAATAGGTAATTTGGAATATGTCATTTCCACGTCATTTTAATGAATTTATTTTCACATAGAATATTATCTTTTAAAAAAAAAAGTTTCCACCAATAAATGTGCAATCTTCTTGGTCTCTATTTTCTACAACAAAAGATCAATTTGAAGACGGCAGTCCTAAATTAAATGCCCGGGACTGCCAGGCTAATATCGGCGACTTTGACTTCAAATTTGGAGGAAGTCTGGCATGGCTGCTGAATCTCCTCAAAGGACTTTTCCGGGGGAAAATTCACGATGTTTTAAACGAAAAGGTGAATGACCTTTAATTTTGGAATTGATGGAAATAATAAGTCTCTTAAACTATTTATGTCTCTCCCAGCCTTTTAGATATCTGTCTCTGTTTCATTCCAAGCTAAATATGTGACATTTAGCCGATAAGTCCATCGTAATAATAGGTTAGGATATAGTTGTACACCTCTAAGAGTGGACTGGGGCTAAAACAGTAAATAGAATGTAAACACTAATACAATAAGTACTGGTGTAATTAATATTGCGGAATCAAAGTAATTGCGAAGACGTTGAATTAGTATCAACTTTCTGTTTATGTAACCGTCTATCAATCAATCTCTCTCTCTCTCTCTTTTTTTTTTTTTTTTTTTTTTTTTTTTTTTTTTTTTTTTTTTTTTTTTTTTTTTTTTTTTTTTTTTAAAATTTTTTTTTTACCTTTTTTAGTTTTCAGTGTACAACTCAATTTGTTTTCAATAAAAGGTTCGTATTCACAGGCAAACAACGCATAAGGGTTTTCAATAAAAGGTTCGTATTCACAGGCAAACAATGCAATATGCTGCTGAAAGGGTCTTGACTGGTCATTTGACTTTAGGGCCCTCTGTGAAAGTTTCTGCCTAAGGGCCCCCAAATATGGCCCTGATTCTCAGTTGCCACTTGTTTTTACTAGTTTTTAGCTTCGTCCTAGTCATTTTCTATACTAAACAAACATGTATTTTTTATTCCAGTGGAAGCTGACATATTCAAGAAGTTTGTAATAGACTACCATTTAACGGCCCCATTGCTATTTACTGACAATTTCCTGGAGAGTCAACATAAGGTAAGGATGAATATTTCTCTTATTTTATAATGTGCAAACACCTCCACGGCACCGCATTACGTTCATTGCAGCTCATTATATAAATACAGTTTTAAATACTAACAACATGTACATTGGAAATTTAAATTGAATGTAGCATACAGTGCATATGTTGTAATAATAAAATTGACTGAATGGTTTGTAAACATAATGTTACTTCTGAAACTAGTATTGGTCTAATTATTATAATATTACTAACTTGAGAAGAAATTAAAATGAAATCTAATTTCGACTCCACTTATGTGGAGTACAATCATGAAGTGTAGATTTTGTAAGAACAAGAGCACTTAAGTACTTAAGTAATTTATCCAACGTAAGTACTGAAGTAAACTATCCAAAGTAAGTACTTAACTAATTTATCCAACGTAAGTACCAAAGTATTATATCCAACGTAAGTACTAAAGTAATCTATCCAACATAAATACTAAAGTAATCTATCCAACATAAGTACTAAAGTAATGTATCCGATGCAAGTACTAAAGTAATCTATCCAACGTAAGTACTAATGTAATCTATCCGACATAAGTACTAAAGTAATCTATTCGATGTAAGTATAAAAGTAATCTATCCAACGTAAGTACTAAAGTAATGTATCCAACGCAAGTACTAAAGTAATCTATCCAACGTAAGTACTGCAAAAAAAGTCCGTAATACAGTTCATGAATCGTTACTGAAAATTTCAAACGAATACTGGCAAACGGGCAATCTCATATTGTCGTAAACCAGAAGACGAGCGAGATTCAAAAGAAATAAAATTATATCTAATGCCGAGCCTAGATTCGACGATGGTGTGGGAGCGAGCCACATCCACATTTAGTGAGCTGCATGCTCATATCCTGTCAGCTCCAGTCATGTATGTCCATTGTACTGCCTTTCTTGCTGTCGCTGTGGTGACTTCATTGTGTCTCCGGCAGCCTGTGGTACGGTTTATATTCGGCAAGAGTCATAGAAACCTTTTTTTTTTTCAATATTGATTTCAGTTTCATATAATATCGAGAGATTAGCATCTTAGAGCCATATCTTCGTAGAGCCATTATGTTTTAATGAGTCACATCCTCATAGAGCCATTATGGTTTAATGAGTCATATCCTCATAGAGCCATTATCTTTTAATGAGTCATATCCTAATAGGGCCATTATAATTTACTGAGTCATATCCTCATAGAGCCATTATGTTTTAATGAGTCATATCCTAATAGAGCCATTATCTTTTAATGAGTCATATCCTAATAGGGCCATTATAATTTACTGAGTCATATCATCATAGAGCCATTATGTTTTAATGAATCATATCCTAATAGAGCCATTATGATTTAATGAGTCATATACTAATAGAGCCATTATGTTTTAATGAGTCATATCCTCATAGAGCCATTATCTTTTAATGAGTCATATCCTAATAGAGCCATTATGTTTTAATGAGTCATATCCTAATAGGGTGATTATGTTAGACTGAGTCAAGTAAATATCTATGTTTATCCACTTGAAACATGTCAAATGTGTCCTTGTTGTATTCTTCGTTTCATTTCATTTGATGTCCTCATTAGGGTGCTGTGTACTGGAAGGACAGCAGGCAGGACACAATCCCATTCTCCCCTGATGTTATTCCAGACAGGGACGACTACAGCCACATGATTAACATCTGGATGACCGAGTTTCCGCTGAAGACACTCACATATGCTGCTCACATGCATGACTACCTTCAGTACATCATATCAACAGATACGGTGAGTGGTTGGGAGTAGAGATTAATGTGGTGAGTGGTTGGGAGTATAGATTAAAGTGGTGGGTGGTTGGGAGTACAGATTAAAGTGGTGAGTGGTTGGGAGTAGAGATTAAAGTGGTAAGTAGTTGGGAGTAGATTTAAAGTGTTGAGTGGTTGGGAGTAGAGATTAAAGTGGTGAGTGGTTGGGAGTAGAGATTAAACTGGTGAGTGGTTGGGAGTACAGATTAAAGTGGTGAGTAGTTGGGAGTAGAGATTAAAGTGGTGAGTGGTTGGGAGTAGAGATTAAAGTGGTGAGTGGTTGGGAGTAGAGATTAAAGTGGTGAGTGGTTGGGAGTAGAGATTAAAGTGGTGAGTGGTTGGGAGTAGAGATTAAAGTGGTGAGTGGTTGGCAGTAGAGATTAAAGTGGTGAGTGGTTGGCAGTAGAGATTAAAGTGGTAAGTGGTTGGCAGTAGAGATTAAAGTGTAGAGTGGTGAGGAGTAGAGATTAAAGTGGTGAGTGGTTGGCAGTAGAGATTAAAGTGGTGAGTGGTTGGGAGCAGTGGCGCAACCAGCAAAAAATGCTGGGGGGGGGGCTCACATTATGAAAAAGACAGTTTGACAGTCTTTTTTTGTAACTTTATAACATTAATTATGTATTGATGAATTGGCCACAGGGGGGGGTCAAGCCCCCCTGCCCCTGGTTGCGCCACTGGTTGGGAGTAGAGATTAAGCATCGTCTCCCCCTACTCGCCCCCGTAAAAAAAATTTAGAGGACAAACAAATTAATGAATTACTCAAAAAAAAAGCTTTAAAAAATTCCGAACATTATTGCCTTTAGAAAGTTTTTTTGTATGATTTATGTGTATTTTGGATCTTTTTCAGATGCCGGAAAAACATAAAACGTATCTTCAAACAACGTGTCCTAATTCTATTTGTGCTGGCACGGTCATACCTCAGGTGACACTAGTGTACTGTGTGTACAATATTGACTCAATAAGATAAGTCTATAAATACATTGAATATTTATTCATTTTCAATTCTTGTTTTCTGTAAAAACTGGTATTCTACCTTTATATCTCCAGATAGAACAGAACTATCCGAACTCTCTTATTACGATTAAAATCAAATCACTTCAAGCTCCAGATGTTAACCTAACGACAAACGGCCTGGGTTTTAACTTGCAAGCTGGTCTGGAGCTGTTGGTGTCTAGACCCGATGGCGCCCAAGAATCAGTGGTGTTGGCAAATGTGGTATGTAGTTTGAATGACTTCAGAAGCTACATTAGAGGTATTATGTTATCAAACAGTTGTTCTGAAGAATATGAACCAAAAGACATTACTAGATTTTCTTTTAAAAAGTGTTTAATCGATAACCGAAATAGTACACATCAAATAGTAGCGAATGACTCCAAACCTTCACAGGAGTGCAAAAGCAAGAAGATAACTATTGGATGAAAGAAATAAAACTGCATCTGATACCGAGCCTAGATTCGACAATGTTGTGGGAGCGAGCCTAATGAAAGATACAAAAGCGAATAATGACTCTAGACAATTTCTTCGCCAGTAAAAGTCAACATTATCAGAAGAGCCGTGACATTCATCACAAATATCAACTTTATTGTGTACTAGCTGTACCCTGCCAAACCTTTGCATAGAGTTATATCCCCTTATGCTTGATCGGTAGGCTATTTTTTTTTTTAGTTTCGGACAGATCCGATTTTTCAGGATTTTTATTACTATTGTCTACGTTTGATGATTTTAAACTGGAATACTGTTGTATTAATTCTTTACTTTCGATTTAACGCAGAACCCACACCGTTATTATTTATATAGATTTCTGCAAATGTTTGTGTAATATAAAACATTATTTAAAATGCTAATTACTAATATTACAGTTTAAAATTAAAGTAAAATATTTTGTCTTTTTTTGTTGCATATTTCCTTTTCCCTGTCTACTATGTGTTAAAACGACCTCATATAACGCTGTTTTGTTTAGCGCTCTTATCTTCAGGAACCCATCTACCGCGCTAAACGATGCCTTACTGTATATGTCTTTTTTTTACCTCTTAATTATCTAAAGATTAAGCAGTATGAGCTCAATGGAGATGATTCAATGTTATTTCATGTCAAGAAAGCTCTACTAATGTTAATGTTAAAAACAATATTACGAAGGCCGTTAACAAGTTTTTTAAGCTCTTAACTATGAAAAAATTTCATTTATAAATAAAGAATCCTACTTCGCGGTCAAGGTAAACTCTGGAACCGATTAAGCCGCGTAAAGGACTATTTCTAAATTAACACTAAAACTAACATTTAGATGTCAACATTTTACTTCTATGTAGTCTTCACTTTCACCAAAACATTAATTTGGTATGCTGTAGGTAGTCTGTATTCCAATAGTTCATTGGTGGCGAACCTTTTTGGGGCCGCGAGCCCAAAGTGTAACCAAGAAAAAAACATTAATTTATAGCAAAGTGCCAACACTGCAATCAAAATTAAAAGAAGTGATATTTTAGTCGCGTGCCGATTAATGTGGCTCTGTGTGCCGACTGTGGCACACGTACCATAGGTTGACCACCACTGCCCTAGTTAGTCCAACAAATAGTTTATTTTAATCTTCAGATACTAGTCTTGGACAAAGCAATTATAACATTGTTATACGTGCAAATGATAATGATACAATGTACACTTTAATATGTAATATATTTAAACTAGCTGTACCCTGCAAAACCTTTGCATGGTGTTATATCCCCTTTGGCTAGATCGGTAGGCATGGTTATTTTTGGTTTCGGGCAGATCCGATTTTTTCATGAATGTATTTTAAACTGGAATACTGTTGTATTAATTCTTTACTTTCGATTTAACGCAGAGCCGAATTCGCTTATATATATATATATATATATATATATATATATATATATATATATATTATACTTTAAAAGAGTATCTAACGCATGGAAACTCATGTCGATGTTGCTCCTGCATGATATGTGTAAATTGTATGAAATGTTTTATACCAGACTGTTTCATTGGTTGGTTCAATCAGTGTGAGAGATGATCTAGTTGTTGGACACATGACACAGTTTGTGTAAGTAATTAGACAATGACTGTTTATATATATATATATATATATATATATATATATATATATATATTATTTTAGCGTGATTTAGTTTTTATATTTTTTTATATGTAAGATGCTTCTATTATTTATAGGACAAGAATTGATTCATTGCAGTCTAAAATCGGAGACATTGATGTAAGTCAAAGTATAAAATACATGTATTTCATTAGCTAAATAATGTACTCACACGATTGTCAACTATATGAGACTGTGATTAGTTACAATATCAGAAGATGATTAGTTTTACAAAGTTTGATTTAAAAAATTAGTTTTAAAACTATTTCGATTTGTAAGTGATATTTAAATCACTTGAGCTGTACTTGTATTTCTTAATTAACTTGTATTTCTCGCGATATTTCCAGAGTGAGGCTATCAACAGTGCACTCGTTGAAGGCATGAATCTAATAATAATTCCTGGAATTAACGGTAATTTGTTGCAGTAATGGATATAAATGTATTTTTATCTTATCATTTAAAAACATTTAGGCAGTTATCCTATTATAGTTTCAGTGTTGTATTACAGGCAACAAGAAACATCCATCGATTTAACAAATAGTACATTTTTCTATGCTAAAGAATAAAAATATACAAAAAAAAATCAACAATTTAATACAAACTTAAATAAAACTTCTCTATCCAGAAGTAGCAAATGCTGGGATCCCTTTACCTGTAATTCCAGATTTACGTCTTCGGAACTCAAACATTATATATGAAAATGTAAGTCTGTTATCCTTTGTTATTCAGGTCTTACTGATAAATCTATTAACATATTTATGAAAAATAATAAAAGTTGTATTACTTGTTAACTGTACGCCATTTTTGATGCTAGTATTAGACTAAGACCAAGTGACTATACATAGAGTGTAATGTTTCTTTTATCCACAGAAATATCTGGTCGTCGCCACTGATGTCCAGTATCAAGGAATTGATTAACTTAATATTTTTTTTATTTTTTTGTTTTATTATTCAGAGTTTTCATAGCAGGCTCTTTATATATATATATATACATATATATATATATATATATATATATATATATATATATATATATATATATATATATATATATATATATATATATATATATATATATATATATATATATAATTACTATTTTGATGCTGCAAAATGCATTTATTATATGTCAGTCTTGGGGTAATTTTTTTTAAAGAATTTATTAATGAGACCATGTTACTACATAATTAATTAAGTATGTAGATGGGGGATAGACATTGATTTTAAATGAGAGAACAATAAAAAAAATAACACAGAGAGCCTGATATCAGCGAGTTCGTTTTGTAGTATCAGATATTTTCTCATTGACTTGATACAGTATCGCTTATCACACTTTTTAACTCACGTGAATCATTAGATGTAAGATATCTGTAACCTAGGCATGTAGGCAACCAAATGCCCAACAATCGGTACTTTGGCGGGATCAAACTGAAAAATAAGCTGTACTTGTGCACTTTGGGTAGCTTTTCTCAAGTGAAGCTGTACTTCTGCTGGCTTTTTCTCAAGTGAAGCTGTACTTGTGCTGGCTTTTCTCAAGTGAAGCTGTACTTGTGCTGGCTTTTTTCAAGTGAAGCTGTACTAAAATATACAGTCCTTAGCTCCATCTGTGTGACATCTATTCTCTCCATCCACGACACGCCACATACCTGGATTTTTTTTAATAAGTTGCAGGGGTAGGGGGTTGGGATCTGGTACTTATAAGTACCACTCATAGTTTTAAAGAATATAAATATGTAAGTTTAAAAAACTATGATAAAAAAGTATTATAGATTCATTCAAACCAAAATACATTATTATGATACAATAATATTTAATTTCAAAAATTATATCAGTAACAAGAAAGCTATCTCTGATCAAACAAAATCGTTGATTGAATTGAATTATATTGGTGAATTGTTTTATTTAAAGATACAATCGTAATCCAATGCACATAAACAAGTGATACAGTAAGGCTAAAGACTGGGGCACACAGTGGAGCTAGAGACAGGGGGCACTCAGTACCCACAGGTGCAACCGTCCTTTAGATATTTACATATATAGTTAGTGATGTAAAGGCATAACAGCAATGAAAACAAAAAAATCAACCCATATCACAATGCTGTGTCAATTTGACCCCGCCCACTGCGATCAGACCTTGAAGATAGACAACATGTCAACAATGTTTATGGGAGGATCTAGTCTAAACAAACCGTGGATCAATGGGTAAGGTTTTATAAACCACCATGAGTATAGTCTCTACAACCAACAGTCCCATTTCATATGTAACACACACAGGGAGAGAGAGAGAGAGAGAATGGATTACGGTAGTTTAATCACACTGGGCAACAATAAATTTGCTACTCATGATTTATTGAGTGTTTTAAGTCAATGTTGACCCCTTGATTTGAATTCGAATATGTTATTAATAATCGTGTATTACGTCACGTCTTTAAACCTCAACAGTCTGAAGACGTAAAAGTTTTCTAGGATATCCCCTATTTTCTTTCGAAAGAAACGCAACATCATTACTGGAAGTATTTGACACTAAAATGTTTGAAAACTTTTGAGTTTTGCACAGATATATAAAATGCGTTGTTTTCTTTTATTGTGTTTTTATGGCCTTGTGTTGGTTTTCCGTTTTTTTTTAACTCAACGAACATCTAGAAATAGAAGAAAACCTTTAAAGTATACCTTTAAAAAATCTTACATGAGATATTACTGTCAATTGAGATAACCTACACTAATGTCAACATAAGTACACCATTTTCACCATTTTTACAGCAGCGTGACTAGTGGCCTCCAGGAAGGACTCTGAAACAACAATATTAGACTGGTGGCATAGTTTCCCCCATTCGCCCCACAAAAATATAATATCAGACAGACCGACTAAATGTCAGACAGTTAGGCAGATTAACAGACAGACAGATAGATAGATAGATAGATAGATAGATAGATAGATAGATAGATAGATAGATAGATAGATAGATAGATAGATAGATAGATAGATAGATAGATAGATAGATAGATAGATAGATAGATAGATAGATAGATAGATAGATAGATAGATAGATAGATAGATAGATAGATAGATAGATGGAGCAACATCTCATCCCAGTAAATATACAAATATATACTTTTTTAATTTAAAAACAATTCATGTTAAGTCCCTGACCTTTAAGTTCTCCCACGTCGCTCGTGGACAGTGCAGAAAGCTCACGGGGCTGACCTGGGGTCATCGATCCACCTCACCCTTTCAGCACACCCCCCCTTCAACCATTAGCTTGAAATGAATATTGTAGTCTGAAGACAAAATGTCTAATTACCGAACATTGACACATAATTGATGCAAACACGATGTAACCTTTGTGACTTGCCTGTTTTAAAAAACAATATAGCTACCGGCGATTATAAAAAAATTTCGTTTCTGAATATTTGCCACACAGCACTGACACAAGGTAATATTTTTTTTATAATTTATGTGGAAACTAATTTACAAGTGAATTCCTATTTTTGTATCTTTTTTTTCTCTTTTTTTTTTGCGGACATTTTTTTTTATTAAAAAAATATATAAATAACTGTAACGTCTTGATAAAGAAAGTCACTAGTGTGATATATTGAATGCAGGATAAATGTTAAATTGTGTGAAGGAATAGCCCAAAGAAAATTAAATATTGCTGAAAAGAAAACATCAAAATGAGTATAATTTTTTTTTTTTTAAACCATAACATACCGGTTCTTTTTTTATCATTATTTCATAAATAATTAAAGTATTTTGTTTTAAATTATACAGAATTAACGGTAAAAAAAATGTCTAGGTAAAGACAGTAGATTTTTTTTTAAAAAACAAACAGCTAATGTTATATTATCGTCAACAAAATCTACCCTGATAAAATCTAAGACTCAATTTGCTTTCGAGGCTTTTTTCAGGACTGTCTGCTGTCATTGCCAAATTTGCGAACAAAGATATTTGTAAGCCATTAGACAGATTTGGGGATTAAATCGGTAGAGTGAGATCTATCTATCTATATTTATATATATATATATATATATATATATATATATATATATATATATGAGTGTGTGTGTTCATACGGTATCATATACAGGCTTAAGAATGGGATAAAATATCAGAGAAAAACTTATAATCATATTGTACAATTGGGTTTCACTTCTTAACACATCTCAGTAATGTCAGGTTGTGGTTAAAAGAAATGGCACTAAGTTAATTGAATCCATTGCACCAAAAACCTTGAACTCATTTCTTGGACTGTTCAAATTTAGCGAGAAAGCGAAAAATTTAGCACATGTTTACATTTTACATGATAATACATTAAACATTAGGACTCCGTGAATGATACTATTTAATTATGAATGTAATTACCTTCTAGTAATGTTTTCACAATGGGAGGAAATTAACCCTGAGATTGTCCTGCCAACATGCACACTAAATAGTAAACAAAATAATGCATTACATCATGCATATTTTTTATATAAATTATTATTACCATATAAAAACGAGGGTGATTACAATATATTGAACTTAATGTGTCTTTAAATTTATTGATAAATATCAATACATATATTTGTATATGGGAACCCTCACATATAGTTTTTGAAATGATTATTTATATAATAAAATTTGTGTTACTTTTACGTGCATTTTAGTAAAATATATTTTCATTTTTTTTTATTTATCTTGTTTTGTTTTATTTCAAAATGAAAATTTTTAAACCATGACTTACAATGGTACTGGGTGACTTCTGACACAAATATCAATTCCAAATTATGTAAAGACTCTTAATATATTACCCCCCTCCTCCCTTTTCGACCCTCCAAAGACCTAAACAACTTTTTATGATGCTGGACTTTTGAGACCAAGGTTTTCAATTCTGTGTCTAATGAAGACATTTTTTCAGTGATGGGCAGTAACTAGAAATTAATAGTTAAACTATTGTTATAACTAACTTTTTTAAAAGTAGTTAAACTATCAGTTAACTAACTTTTTATCAAAAGAGTTTAATTTTTAACTAAAACTTTTATTTTTTAGTAAAACTTTTTTGAACTAACTTTTTAATTTAAGTGAATTTTAACAAACATATTTTTGAATGAAAATTTTAAAGGTTTAATAAGCAATAAATAGGTAAATTAATGAAAATATCAATATTATTCACATTAATCATTTTGTTTATAATGTTAAAATTTTCAAAAGGTTTATAACAATAACAACTTTCAAACTAGTTTTTTAATTTATATCAAAGAAAAACTGATTCATCAAAAAGAACATCTGACATTTTACACCTTCTAGATATTAAAATTTGGCCCGCAACACTAAAAAGTCGTTCAACGGCTGCACTACTGGGAAGTGTTGCATTGTATCTACAAAATGCAGCAGCCAATCGTGGTTATGAAAGCAATAAAGAATTTTCTGTGGAAGGGTTTCTTAAATAAAGTGCGACTTCACTGACAATTTCAACTGTATTTGCTGGCTCTCGATCTTCATGCATGTAACTGTATAAATCATCTTTGAACATAACTTGAACAAAATTATAACAAGAAATTGTATTTGACTTTTTGTTTGAAGTGTGAAAATGTGTTCATTGTCGGCCATTTTGAAATCAACCAAGTCGTTGTAAAAATCCTGATACATCATGAAAAAACCCACTGTTTCATAACAATTGCGGTTGTGGTGCACCGGTTGATCGATACAACGCGCCCAAAGTGTAGATGGAAATACAAAAACCAAAGACGTTAAATAAAGAAATTTTATGAATAAGAAAAGGCCAAAGACAAAATTTTCACATGATAATTTGAAATTTTCCGAAATATTCGGAAAATGGAAAGGAAATATTTTTAGTTACAATATTTTAGTTAACCTTTTTAAGTTACAACTAAAAAAATTTAGTAATACTGATGATTTAACTAAACTTTTTTAAAAAATTTAAACTTTCTATTTATCTTTTTAAGATAAGATAAGAGTTTAACTGAAAGTTAATTACATTTTAGTTTAAATTTTTTAACTTTTGCCCATCACTGCATTTTTTATATCTATATATTAAGATCTTCACAAGATAGTATTTAACTATATTTAAACAGTACACAAAAGAAATGATTTTCAAACGATTCTGAATTGGATTCGTCCATTTTTAAATAGTTGTATTATTTGATTTTTATTGTCTATAGTAGTGAACTTTGACTTCTTATATACAACTTGTTCAAATGTCTTTTTTTAAAGAGAATGTGCATATACAGTTATATATATATATATATATATATATATATATATGTAGATAGATAGATAGATAGATAGATAGATAGATAGATAGATAGATAGATAGATAGATAGATAGATAGATAGATAGATAGATAGATAGATAGATAGATAGATAGATAGATAGATAGATAGATAGATAGATAGATAGATAGATAGATAGATAGATAGATAGATAGATAGATAGATAGATAGATAGATAGATAGATAGATAGATAGATAGATAGATAGATAGATAGATAGATAGATAGATAGATAGATAGATAGATACAGATATATATTAGATAGATACAGATATATATTAGATAGATACAGATATATATTAGATAGATACAGATATATATTATATCATTTGTCAGATACCAAAGATGTATCCAAGGAATATAGTGACCTGTCTGTGGCTATTGTCCACTACTGTAACGGTCAACTCTTTGAGTGCAGGTGTCAAGATGCGGCTGACTGATAAAGGACTACGTTACAGTAAGTAGTTTAGTTAGTAAAATTGTTCATAGTTGTGTAGGAGGTTGTACTGACAGTAATCTGTAATTAGCCTTGTTACAATTTAGTAGGTTGTATATTTTGTATTATAGAAGTACAGATAATATAGTTATATTATAGCTAATAGTACAGCTGGTACTAAGCCAAAAACAGTAGTACAGCTAGGACTGGGCTACATTTAGTAGTACTGATAGAATCATCTCAGTAGCTCTGAAAGTGCATGTCGTCAAAAGAATTAGATTTTTTGTTCCAATCCAGAATATATACAAATAAACTTAAGATTTCTTTATATTTTTTTCGACTTTTTACATATGGTTCACGGAAACCGAATAATAATCTTAGTGTAACGCGAGAAATTGCTGTACTAGGTTATAGTTAGTAGTACGGCTTATAGTAATAGTATAACTATAACTAGTAGTTTATCTATCGGAATAGTCACTAGTAAATCTAGCAATGTAGATAGTAATTCAGTTAGGGTCCTACAGTATATAGGCTACATTACCAAACAGATAGGTAGGGGTGGGGGAGATGAGCGAATTCGTCCTTAGGTAATTTGGTGGCCCTAGGGTGAGACTTCAAGAGATGTTAGAGAAGGTCCTAATTTGTCTGTCTGGATGAGAGGGTGAGAAACGTTAACGAATATTAAGTTTGAACTCATATTTTAACCAAAGAAAAAGTTAAGTTAAATAGATAAAAAGAAAAAAAATACCTTAGCCTATTGTTTGGACTTTGTTAACTTTTTGTTGATTTAACATATTTAATTTATAGACACATTAAGTCAAAAACATTGAAATATAAAGACACAAACATTATATCCCTTTAATTCATTTTATCATAATTCTTATTTGATTCATTATTTAATTATTTCGACAAAGCATCTTTTATT